>CABHPH010061762.1:0-10065 GCA_902168325.1 Peromyscus nudipes
ACATGGATAGTATTAGTAAAACAGGCAGCTTGGTATTTTGAAACTTATAAATGGCTGATGTCATCAATGCAACCAAAGCTCAGCTCACAGGCATTCCTCTGAAATCTCCTTTTGCACGATGGGACCCTGTTGTAGTCATCAACCAGGATGAGATGAAAGGAAAGATGAATGAGAGAACACTTCTCTGCCACCCCCAATGCTGGCCCCCAAACTATGATTAGGCTGGTGCTGGGAAGAAGGGAGAGATTTAAAGTAAAAGTGAAATAGAAGTTTAATTTGAACTAACTAGTTCTTAATACTCAAGGGTGATCCAAGAACAAAGTACCTGTAGAGGAAGTAGTATATGATTAGTAAGGGATGACTTGGAAGCACATACAGCTTGGTTACTCAGCTCAGCTTATCCAGCAACACACACATGCATACAGACATTTTTCTTTTATGTAGACTGTATTTTTCCTTTATGTGTACATTTGCACATAAACGTATATGTGGTATTCACGTGTGGCATGTGCACAAGAATAATGTATGTGTACAAAAGCCAGACAAAGAACTTGGGTGTCCTGCTCTGTCACACTCCACCTAATTCCTTTGAGACATGCATGTGGTGGACAGACAGACATGCAGACAAAACACCTAGACACATAAAATAATTTAAAAAATTAAAGCAAAGGGAGAAGCAACAATTAGCCTAAAAACCTGATTGTTACATTACTTTTCAGATCACTTACTGTCACGAAGTTGAGCATTGGAGTGGATTTATTACCTACTTCCCCTTTCACACACTGTCTGTTCACCTGTTCCACTTTTCGACTGGACAATGTGTTTTACTTTTCCTTGACTTGTATAAGTGTTCTCTCTCCATCTTTGCCTCTCTCTATAGCTGGTAAATGTGTGTGTTGTGTATCTTTCCAATGCATTGCTTGTTTATTGCTTAATACTGCTTATAGTATTTACTTAAGATTTTTCTATTTTTTTTTTTTTTGTTTTCCTTACAATTTAGTGGTTTATTTTTTCATTTTTCACACACTCCATCCTTTTTTTCAGGTCCCCAAAAATCCTCCATTCCAATTTCCTCTCTTCTTTTTGGTCTGCTTCCTGCCTCCAAAGAGTCCTCTTTCACGTCACACACACAGAGCCTAGGTTCAGACTATGAGAGGGAACACAATTGTTTTTTCTCCCTCCCATTACCCCACCCCACTTTTCCCTTCTTGCTCCCCCACTGTAGACCCTTTTTCCTTTAATACTGTATAATATACAGTATTATATATATATGGATATAATCTAGTTTTCACATATGAGAAAAGTCATGCTATATTTTTCTTTTTAATATTCTTTTTGTTAATTTTTTACTTAGCATACAAGTTAACAATGGGCTTCTGGTGACATTTTCACTTATATATCTATAATTCTACTGTGCTCATGCATGCTGCTCCACCTCCTTCTCTTTCTCTTCTGTCCCCTCTCATTAGTTCCTTCCCCTTCTCCACATGGTGTCCCTTCTGCACTTATGTCATATATATATGTATTATATATATATTATATATATATACTAAATACACATCTCTATATAGTTCCGTAAAGATTTCTCCTATGAGAGGAAATGTATGATGTTTTGATTTCTCCCTCATTACCCTCCATTGTTCATTCTTCTTCCTTTTGACCCCTTCTTTCCTCTCAAAGGCCCTATTTTCATGTCACATATACATGTATGTCAACTTTTATATTAAAAAGGAGATTCCACGTGTAAGAGAAAATATGACAATATTTGTCTCTCTGGATATGCATTTAATGCGAATGACATGATTTGATTCTTCTTGAGGATAGACTACAACTCCATCGTGCATGTATACTAGGCCTTATATATCCATTTATCCTTGGATGAGCTTCTAGGCTGGTTTTATATCCTGGCTTTTGTACTGCTAATGGTGTCATTTGTTGTATAAAGGTTTCACTTAGTGTAGACTGTTGATTGAATCTTAGATGGGTTTTTAATAAAAAAAAAAAACCCAGAGCCAGATATCAGGGTGAAAGTTGAAAGATCAGAGAAGCAGAACAACCAGCCACTAGTTCTTACCTCTATGAAATCCTCAGCCTAAAAAGAGTGAGTTCCTGTTTCCTCACGCTTTATATACTTTTCTCTGCCCAGGCATCACTTCCTGAGATAAAGGCGAGTGTGTTTCCCAGTACTGGGATTAAAGGTGTATGCCACCACTGCCTGGCTCTGTTTCCAGTGTAGCCTTGAACTCACAGAAATCCAGATGGATCTCTGCCTCCCCAGTGATAGGTTAAGGGTGTGTGCCACCATTGCCTGACCTCTATGTCTAATCTAGTGGCTGGCTCTGTTCTCTGATCCTCAGGCAAGCTTTATTAGGGTACACAATATATCACCACAGTAGATGAGTTTGTTATTTGGTTTTCTTGTGTACTTTGCTGGGGATAAACCCCAGAGCTTTGCCTGTGCTGGCCAAGAGCTCTATCAGTGAGCTGCATCTCAAGCCCTTGTCCTTTGTTTTCACAATGTGTGCAGACCTCTAGGAGTTTATTATCTTAATGTGACTGAAGGTTTAGATCTTGAATTCATCTGACATTCATTTTGTCTTGTGTGCAATATTTCTTTTATATATAATATGTAACAAGTATACATGACCAAAATTTCTTGATTTTTTCCTAGATATATGGATCTATTATTTCATTCCTTCTAAACTTTTTAACATTTTATTTAATTCATGAGTAAACTTGGATGTAATTTGAAATATTAATGGCATATAACATTTTAATTAAAAGAGGACATTAGTATTTATATATCTAGTAACAAACTGATGGACTCATGAGTTTAAATGGTCCTGTCATAAAATGTTGTAATGAGTCAACCAGTACAAACTGCTTACTCTTTGTTTCATTTAATATTCATTAACTATCTCTTAAATAAAAATGTAAATTATTGTAGTTTATTAGGATTTTTACAGTTCTATTAATGCCATTATGCAGATTCAGAGCAAACTCAAAGTATTTACTTGTGTGAATGAAATTGCTCTAAAATGTTCCTAAAACTATAGAGAACAATGTGGAGACATGCTTCTTTCCTTGCTATTATTCATCTCTCACAAAACATGAAGTGTGCTTGGAACCCTTTCCTTCTCTGCTTTTCTTGTATCCATTGTCCTGAATCAAGCTATTGTTACCTTTGACACAAATCATTTCAATCGTTTCCTTTATTATCCTTGTCTTCAGGGTTCCCCTTAATAAAATATTTCACATGAGCTTCAGGGCAGAGAGACTGAAGCTGCTAGGTCCATGGCAGTAGGAGTGGGAGGCTATTTGTTCACATCTCTGTGGATAAGAAAGATGAGAAAGAACCCAGGCTAGGACTGGGGTGAGAGCTAGCCCACATGAGGCTTCCACTCCAGGAACCTCCTTTCTCCAGCTATGCCTCATCTCCTAAAGATTCTAGATCCTCCTAAAACAGTCCCACCAGCTGGGAACCATTTTTTTTAAGAGAAAGATTTTTAATGATGAGTAAAATACAATACTATGAGTGTTATGTGAAACTTACTAAAAGATTTCCAGACTCATAGTGAAGCTCAGTAAAATAAATCCTGATCATCAACTCACGTCTCTTAATTATAGAACAACTGTGATTTCATTCTTCCCTGTAGCTTGGATAGTGTGTGATAGAAAACCAAAAATAGAGTAAAATTTCTGAAAATAATATAGCATATGGAAGGAAAAGAAGATAAAAATAATCAAAGTGCATATGAAAATGGGATATGAATTACAACAATTAATTATTTCAATGAAAATTCCAATTCCAATAGATTAGAGGTAATTTAAATTTCTTGTTTGGTTGATATAAAGAACAGTGTAATGTTTGATTGTGGCAATATACTATTATGAAAATATCTCTTATATTCTAAATGACTGGAACACATTTTTAAATGCATGATTTATGGAGGATATTTTGCATTCAAACCATAACAATATTCCAGGAAGTTAGAGACCCAGGGATGTGGGCTGTTAGTCAAGGAAAGCCATGGGCAATGAATGAAGCCAATCCACAAACATAGCTCTATGGTCTTTAGACAGAAAGGCCAAAGGCACAAGTTGTCTAACCCCTTTGGGGCTCAAACCATGCCACTGATGCCGTGGGTTCCACATCTGTACCTTCAGGATTGAATATTTATTCTGCTGAGTTTTCTTCATGTTTTGGTCCAATGCTTCCTTGACAGTTTCTTATTCTTCCCTTTTGGGATTAGAATGTATGCTGCACACCATTGTGTTCTGATGTTTAGAGAGCAAGTCTCTGAAGAGACTTTGGACTTTAACTTTTGAGCAATCTTGTGACCGTTGAGACTTTGAAGACTTCTTCACTTTTCATTATGAGATTGATGTGAGAGGGAAGAGTGTTGTGGTTGAATATATTGCTGCTATTTTTAAAACAGAGTCTTGCTATATAGCCTGGATTAGCCTCAAATTTATAATCTTGTTGCCAAGGTCATTCAAATACTGGGATTACTATTGTCTGCCACCATCCTTGACTTTGTATGTGTGGTTTGTATATGAAATGTTCCATGATACACTTTAAAGATAAATCTCTCTCTTTCTTCCTCCCTTCCTCCCTCCCTCCCTTTTTCTCTTTCTGTGTGCATACATGTGATACACATGTGTGTGTGTGTGTGTGTGTGTGTGTGTGTGTGTGTGTGTGTGTAACTATAACGGCATTAGAGGGCTACCAAAGACACAAGTGCTTGAGAAAAGATCCATAGAAAAGAAATTTCATAGAGTTGAGCACAGTTGATATCACTTGGCTGCTGAAAAAAATAATTAAAATTTTCGTTTTATTTCTGTGGGGGAGATAATGTCAAAACTCAAGGTTCAAGCCCAACAAAGAGGACTGGCCCTGGTAAATAAACACTCTGAGGCTTTCTTTTCAGATCCTCGCAGAACGACGAGTTGGAAGTAGGTAAAGAAAAAAGTAGAGTAATCATAGCTCTTGGAAAGTCCAATGCCCAGCTATAAAGACTTAAGAGAATCAGGGTTATAGTCTATCATAACTGTTGTCTCAAGTAAAATCAAATTTTTAAAAAATATTTTCAAGACAGGGTTTCTCCGTGTATGGCAAAGCAAATTTTTATAGCACCAAGTTAGATATAATTTTTCAAACACAGTATTTAGACTTCAACAAAACAAAGTAAAACAAACAAAAACAGGTAGACAAAACGATGAGGCTTAATCAAACAGCACAATGCACATACATACACATGCACACACATGTATGTATATATGTATGTATGTATGTATGTATGTATGTATGTATGTATGTATGTATGTATGTATGAATATCAGACCACAGATGTAAACTCCAAGATTCTTGGAGTTTTTAAGACTTGAATTTTATAATTAACGTGTTGAGAAAATTAGATGACAAAATGGAGAATTTCAGTGGAGGATTGGAGTCTATGAAAAAGAATAAACAACAACAACAACAAAAAAAAACCCCACATTGAACTAACCAAATACAGGAACTGAAATTAAGCTAAACTGTTTCATAACAAATTAGCCATAGCTAAAGAGGAAACCAGAAGTCTGAAAGATCAGAAGAAAATACCCCGAACAATACAGGAAGATTAAGAGCATGGGCAGGCAGGTGTGGTAGAACTGGCTAGTGTGCATGGAGCCAGAGTCTTGGAAAGAAGGAGAAGAGAAATGTGGCTAAGAGCCATTCTGTAGAGACAGTGGCTAAGATTTTCCACACATGATTTCAGAAAATGAAGCCCTATTTTCAAGTAGTGCTACAGGCTTTTATAATATGTATCAAAAAATCTATCTCTATATACAACAGAGTAAAACTACTAAAGAGACAGAGGAGGGGAGGGAGAAAGAAAGACATAAAGGGGTTCCTTCCAAATACACCCCAAAGTCTGCTGGCATATTGCAAGTAGAAACAGGAGAGGCTGGAAGATGACAGAACATCACCCAGAGCCTCCCATGTACACTCTAGCAGCTTTTCCTTGAATACCTGTCATTAGGTACAGGAAGGGTGGTTCCATTTGGACCTGTGTATAATTGACAGAAATTCATTCTTATTCTATATTATATAATAGTATATTAAGCTGTGTCTGTGTGTCTGGTTTTAATATCTACTGGTTCCATTTTTTCTCATGAGAACCTCATGGAAAATGGAGCTAATTTTTCTGTGTGTGAAAGGTCATTTTCAATTATTTTGAGTTTGAAAACATCATTCAAGGTTGACTTCAGTCCTCTACGACCCACCTGTTCTCCAAACACTCAATGGCTATTATCATCAGTTACTTTCCTAAGTGATGTGAATATATTAATGGTGACATATTCATTTTCTGTGACAAGCTCTTCATGAAAGGGATAAGAAAGGTAGTGCTGGTGACTTAGTGCTGTGTGCTGATGGGAGTTATGGAATGTAAGACCCTGGAGTATACAGCAAGGTCATCCAACTCAATCAGGAAGAGGACCAAGCTCTTACAGGAGTAAAAAATGGGACCAGACCAACAATCAACTGTGTTTTCTTTCTTATTTTTTTTAAAAAATTATTTATTATTTATTGGTGTGGGTATTTTCCCTGCATGTATGTATGTGTACCATGTGTATGCAGTGCCTGTGGAGGTCAGAACTCTCTGGGACTGGAGTTTTATAAGCTGCCACACTGGGAACTGAACCCAGGTCCTTTGGAAGAGCAGCCATTGCTCTTAACTGCTGGGCCATCTCTCCAGCTCTATGTTTTCTTTCTTTGGAAGGAAAAGCAGAACACGATCGTTCTAAGCTTTAAAATAGACTCCTTGTGCAAGAGCAGAGAGAATTAAAGAGTGGATCATCTGGTCAGTCTACCTTATTCTCAACTACAGTAGCCAAACTTCTTCCCGCAGCCCCAATACAGCCTCCAGTGCCTGGAGAATGACAGTATCCAGCTGAGGTAGCACAGTGAGAGGGTGGAGCTTTCTCCTAACACATTCCAGAGATGATTATGGATGGTCTTCCTCGCCTATGTGCCCATGTCCCTGTAGATGTGCTAGAAGAATGTACTTCTAACACTAAAGAGCTTGGGAGTCTGTACACACTCCCAAATGCGTTATGGGTAGGAAAGGCTCAAGAATTTCTGCCTCCAGTGGAATCACACCCGACAGTGAGGTGACAGGACCATAGTGGATAAAATATTCATTGGAAACAAATCAGATCTGTCACACCCTTTCTGGCCCTTTCTAGTTAGTGCTATTTGCAATTCCACTCTCAAGACTTTTTTCCGCTTACCATGGTGAGAAAGTGGGATTCGGCGTGTGTGTTTCTGGCTGATTCTCACCACTTACCAGCATCTGTATCATCCCCAAAAAGTCACTTTGATTTCTTTTTCTACAAAATTACGTGCAATGTCAACAACATTGGCTAGATTATTGAGAAATGCAATGAGATCATCAATACATACTCTCTTACGTCAAGGCACAGTACCTATGTAAGGCAGATTTCTCTTGTTCTTCTTAGGCTCTCTGGCATGTATGTTATCATGCTTGTGGGTGAGAAATGCACACTCACTCACACACACAAATGTATATTCCCTGAGATCAGGAGAGCCTGTGGGTGCCTGGAAAGGGCTAAGTTGGTGGGAGAAGAATAGAAATTTGAGTTATGATGAAGAAGAGAGTGTAGGGTGGGGTAGAGGGGGCTTTATTGAGATTGTGAGTCAATCCTGGCACCATTTCACCTGTGTGTGTGTGTGTCTGTCTGTCTGTCTGTCCCACAAATCTGTTTCTCTTTATCTCTCTCTCTCTCTTTTTTTTCCCCCGGAGCTGAGGACCGAACCCAGGGCCGTTGAGCTAAATCCGCAACCCCCTGTTTCTCTTGATTATACTGAACAAGTTACAAGTAAAATGTTCTTGCTACTACAAACAACGCTGAAGAAAGAAGGACAGGAAAAGAATTTCGCGATGCAATTGCAACCCCAACCTTGACGTAAATCAATCGCCATTTATGCTAATTACCCTGCAACAGAATGAGAACTTCAAACATCATCATGAGGTATGCTTCAGACTGAGTTTCCTGCAATTGCTAGCAACAGTTATCTGGGTTCACACTTGCTCAGCCTTGCTGGCTTGTTGCACTTGCCGCCCGACTCTCCGTGTGAACATTTGACAGGGACAGAAAACTGCTGAGGAGGCAAATGCAGAGGGAGCAGATGTCCACAGGAGACTTCTCTCGCTCTCCCCGTCTTTGCTGTGAACGTTCCCTCCTGGGTGACCTTGGCAGTTTCTTCTTGATTGCCTTTCTTCCCTGGAATATGTTCAAATTTCCTAGGCATGCTGAGAGGAGAATTGAAAGCTGATGGGAATGAGAAATGCTGTAATTACCGAGTATCTTAATATTGAGAAAGGAATTAGATCTTTAAATTTATTTTCATTAATAACAAAAGCAGTAGTAGCCGCCTCTTTCACTCTCCTTCCTCTCGTCTATCAGGAGCTCTCCCTCTTCTTCCCTTCTCTCTGATCTTCTTCCTCTCTCTTTTTTCTCCTCTTTCTTAATTTTAACCTTTATTGCATGAAAAGAAACAACCAAACAATAATTTAGAATAGATATTTTTTGTTTATATTTAGAGAATGATACATTCACCATGCAAAAAAGACATGGAAGCTCTTGCAATTATCACTTTAAATACCAGCGTGGCTGTGGAGAGGATGGTTGGTTCTGCAGCCCTGGCTTATGTGCTGCCATGGAAACATCTGGGCTGCAGTGTTAACGGTGAAGCTTGTCAGAAAAAATCAACTCTGGCACGGGGATGTGACAGTGAATGGAAAATAATTTTGACCATGGGGGAACTTCCATTAAGCAAAGCATATGTAAAACTGTCTCTGGAGGCAGAAGAAAATACAGATGTGTCTCGTTCCTGCAACTGTCCTTATTAAGATGGATAGAGCAGTACTCCAGAGAGAGAGAGAAAGAGAGGGAGGGAGAGGGAAAAGGAGAGAGGAGGGAGAGGGAGGGAGAGAGGGAGCTTTGTTACTTCTTCACGGGTCATTTTTAAGTAATTGTTTTGTTTTTAATATATGCATCACATTTGTTAATTGTTAAAAATGAACTCTGAAAACACATTTCCTTTTGCAAGCTGACTTAGCTGCACATTCAATCAAATTTGAAAGCCAACTGTATTATTTCTCCTTTAGGGCAGATTCCTCCAAAAAAATCATCTCCAGACTTTGGCAGGAGGTGGTTGACTTCAAGACAGGGAGAATTATGGGACAAGGAGGAAGGCTGGTAGGAAGAACCAGGACATTAGAACCTACATCAGAGTCCTTTTGCCCCTTAGCAACTGGTGATCTTAGGCCACCTAGAAGAAATAACAACTCTGTGTTTTGTGTTCATTTTCCCCTTTAAAACAGGGAAGGCTGTAGGGTAAAAGCCCAAGCAAGTGCTTTGTGAGTTACTGTGTGGCTGTGATTGCCCTGTTAGGAGTGTTTGCTCCCTTTTCCTAGGGAAGAGAGAACAAGGCCTACCTGCTCCACTGCAAAACACGGTGTGACCACACCCTGAATCAAGAGAGCCTTCCATAAGTTACCTCTTTTCATAGATGTCTAAGGGGAAGGCACTGTGCTAAGAATGAACCTGTGATAAATCCCAGGAAATTAATTAAGCTCTAATTACCTTTAATGATAGGCAAAATCGAAAGTATGGTGGACAGAGTCCTACACCCTGGTAAGGGCTACAGAGAAAAGGATGTCGGCTCACTGAAAGAGAGGGTTTGAAATAGGTTAGTGTGTCTGGGTGTGGGAGCCAAGGGAAGAAAGGTGCATGCGGCTTGAGAGGAGGGCCAGGTAGTGCTGGGCTCAAGCAGTGTTATTCTGAGTGAAATAGGAAACCTTCAAAAGATTTAAAACTGTTGAGGCACATCACGTTCCTGGGCTAGGCCTCCGAGTCTTTTGTGAGTTCAAATCCTAGTTATTTTTGGAGTTCCTTAACACACCCTTTAAAATTCACTCTGGCTCTCATTGCTAAGGGAGATAAATAGATTGGGCTGAGCTCAGTTAACTGTCACCTTCGAAGTTTCCATTG
>CABHPH010061763.1:0-45552 GCA_902168325.1 Peromyscus nudipes
TAAGCTTCTATGTTGGTCATTAAGATGCTGCTTTGGCTGGAGCCATTTTTAGGTGTGTGTCACAGATGCACTGCAGCATCTTTTCTGGCTTTCCCCAGATACATTGATTCTCCGGAAATTAGAAATAGATTGACTTTGTATATAGTAAAAATAGTTATTATTTGCTTTTCTGGAATGGATTTTTCCAAATAATTTGTTTGGTGTGTGTGTGTGTGTGGTTTTTTTTTTGTTGTTTTTTTTTTTTGGAGGAGGGGTTGGCGGGGTCTGTAGGTGTGTGATGAGCATAGAATGCCGACTGTTCTCTCTTCATGACTTAACCTCTACTAATCACAAAAACTTCATATACATTATCCTTCTTTATTCCTTCTAATCTTTGAGGAAGGTGTTCTTATACTTGTTTTACAGATGAGGACATGATCTTTGAGAGACTGAAGTAATAGATGAAGGTCACACAAATTTTTAGTGGTACTGTAGTCAAAGCTGTATTTTCAAAACCCAAAGGGGATGCTGTGAACTGTCAGGGTACCCATTTGTTCTTATACTTTTATAATCCGTGCTAAAGTAAGGTACATTATTAACTGGTAGTTTTTCTTAAGCTTGCTTTCAGTGTTGAACATTGTTACATATGAAGGTTAAAGTGTTGCCAGGTGTTAACTGTGGGTTTTATCTGTTTGTGAATAGGAAGACTAGAGGAAGACAGTGATGGGCTTGAGGCCAGTCTAAGCTTTGTAGTAAGACCAGGTGAATGCTTGAGAAATTATTGTTAGGCCATTCCTTCATTTATAAACTAAAGATGATAATAGCAGCACCTCTCAGGCTTGCTGTAGAATTAAAGACTGCGTAAAGGATTTAATACTATGGTTAGTGCATGATTTTAAAAAAAAAAAGGACAGCTAAAAATGGAGGGAGAACAGTGGAGTACTGGTAGAAAGATTTAAGAATGAATGAATGAATGAATGAATAAATAAATGAATAAATAAATAAATAAATAAATAAATAAATAAATAAATAAATAAATCTTTTCCAAGCAGGATAATCTGTGTTCTCAGAATAACCCAAGTCTTTGGTTACTTAAGTAGTTTTCTTTTTCCAGTTCTACTTCTCTTTATATTTACATACCAGGCTTTAATTCATAAAGATACCTCCTTTGTGCTCTGTATAGTAAATAACCCTGGGATCATTTTTAGCTCAGAACAAAGTGCAGAATTTCCTATGAAGATAATACGGTGGCCCTGAGTCTGTGCACTGCCCTCTACCCACACTTTAAGTTGTAGGTTAGCTGGGTGACATCTTTCTATGCAATTTATGCCATACCGGTATCTATATAGTTCATCATTGGTAAAATTGCAAAAGAAATCAATATACAAAACTGTATATTCTCTCATTGTCTCTCAGTCTTCCCCCCCCATGTCTCTCTCTCTCTCTCTCTCTCTCTCTCTCTCTCTCTCTCAGCTCTTTATGTAGCTTTGGCTGTCCTGGAACTCACTGTGTAGACCAGGCTGTCCTCGAACTCAGAGATCCTCCTACCTCTGCCTCCTAAGTTCTAGGATTAAAGGCATATGCTATACCAATGCTTAGCAGAGAACTGTATTCTTACAGTGAAAGCAGCCCTGAAGTTTATATCTAAGTTCTGACACCGGGCGGAGGTGGTACATGCCTTTAATCCCAGCACTAGGGAGGCAGAGCCAGGGGGATCTCTGTGAGTTCCAGGCCAGCCTGGTCTACAGAGTGAAATCTAGGACAGGCACCAAAACTACAGAGAAACCCTGTCTCAAAAAAAAAAATGAGGAAAGTTCTGACTAAGACATTTTGACTTCAGTAAAGCAACACTTTTCTATTGCCTCGTGCCTGGAGTAACACAATGAATACTTATCTCAATCTCAGTCGATGTTGATTGTTGCTTGGAAGTCTGAGTTAGTGTTAGTTTCCTGAGTCATAGTCCTAGCATCTTTGTGGATCAAATATTCTTTAGAGTCACTTTTGTGTTGTGTTTTCCGTCTAAAGCTAACTATAAATTTGTCTTTGTGCCACATATTTCTCATTTTGTTCTAGAGAGTAACGGGAGGCCAGCCATGTTTAGGGGCCTGTGTCTGCCCCTATGTGCTGGCAGAGTCAGTCAAATAAGTGCTATTACTGAGGTTCAACAGGCAACTTCTGTCTCATTGGCAGGCATATGCGGCGAAAGCTATTACTGCTAGTGTGTTGGATTCCCCTGTAGTAGCACTGCTGGATGCTGAATGTTAAAGGAAGGTACAGCCAGCATTTATAGAGAGCATCACTAGTATTCTTAAAAACTGCTTCCTAGGAATTTTTGATTTCCCTGGTAGTCTGTTTTTCTCTACTAGGCTTTTTCCATGCTTCTATCACCTACCTTGTATGGTAGTTGGCATATATAGTTTATCATGCATTCTTTTCCATTCTAATACTCCTACTTCAATAGTGGTTGGCATAGTTTCTTTTTACATTATTGAGTAAGGGTTAGAAATACCAATAATAGATCCATGCAAAAGTGTATACTTAATAATACTCATTGTGAGATTGATTTGCATCAAAATTTTCTTGTTTTGTTTGTTTGAGACTAGCTCTAACTGGCCTAGAACTCACTGTAGACCAAGCTGGCCTTGAACTTACAGATTGGCCTACCTCTGCTTTCCCGGTGCTGGGATTATGGTCCCACAGCTTAATCTTCAGTTTTATTCAACCATTAAAGAACCTTTTCACTTTGGCAGATCTGCTGAATCGGGAATGTGGCTTTGTTTCTTACTACCAAGATACTTAGTCTTAAGGATAATGCTAAAAGTTACCGTGAGGTGTGGTGGTATATACAATTAATCCCAGCACTTGGGAGGTAGATGCTGTCTGAGTTCAAGGCCAGCTTGATTTATTTAGCAGTTCCAGGCTACCCAGGGCTACATAAATAAGGTGGGTGGAGGTTGCCATAGAACTGGAGAGAGCTATTTGTATGGCATTAATGAAGGCCTAGGTTTAGTTCCCAGTACTGCCCTTCACACCACAAAAGTTCCCTTATAATCATTGGATTCATACCTGAAGATGAAAACAAAGGCATGTGAGAAGGTGCAGGAAATTTGTTGAAGAAAATCTGCTCACAGAAAAAGATAGCATGGATCAAGTGTCTGGTTCGGTAAAGGAAGACATGATGGCTAGAAGATTAAAAAAAAAATTGTGGGGTAGGAGAGGTGACTCGCTGGGTCAGAGTGTTTTGTAGCACGAATCTTAGAAGGTCTTATTAATAAAATCAAACCTGAGGCCAGGTATTGGGGTGAACACTGGAAGGTCAGAGAGACAGAACATGCCACAGCTATCTCTCCTCATCTCCAGGCCAAAGGCTTCTCCAGGCCAAAGGCCTCTCCAGGGCAAATGCCTCTAGTTTCTGGTCCTCACGCCTTATATATCTTTCTGCTTTCTACCACCACTCCCTGGGATTAAAGGTGTGGCTTTCTGGGATTAAAGGTGTGTATCACCGTGCCTGGCGGTTTCTAATGTGGCCTTGAACTCACAGAGATCTAGAGGGATTTCTGTCTCTGGAATGCTGGGATTAAAGGCGTATGCTACCACTGCCTAACCTCTATGTTTAATATTGTGGCTGTCCTGTTCTCTGACCCCAGATAAGTTTATTAAGGTACACAATATTTGGGAACACAATACCACCACAGTGTTTGCTGTGAAAACAGGAGAATCTAGGTTCAGATCTCCAGCACTGATACACACTAGGCTTTACTTCCCACGCCTGTGTCCCCAGCAGTTGGGTGTGGTGGTGGTAGTAAGCTTCAGGTTCAGTGAGAGGCTGTAAATGGAGAGTCTTAGAAGACTGGCATAGTCTAGTCTTCTGATTGCAGGCACATGCACACAAATACGAATAATTGTAATTTTTGTTTACTTTCTTTTTTTCTGAGTTTTGCTCCATAGCTCAGGGTTTGGCCTCAAACTCCTACCTCAGCCCTCCCTAGTGCCAAAATTGCAGGCATTAGCTATCCAGCTTGGCTGGGGTTTTGTGTGAGGCAGAGGCTTGTAATGTAGCTAAACTGGCCTTTAATTCATAGCCTTCTGCCTCAGCTTTTCAAGTACTATGGTTCAGGTGTGTTCCAGAGTTATGGTTAGTTAGTTGATTGTTCTCAGTGCTGGGGAAGAGTCTTGCACATGCTTAACTATTCTACTACTAAGCTATATCCCCAGCTCTGTAACGTTTTAATATTTGTTAAGGACTTTGTACCCAGCTCTAGGCTAAAATTTTTGCCCTCACCCCTGGGGGTTGGGGGAGGGCTTTAAATCTATACTACAGTAAACCTTAGAAGTGGATTCTTCTCTCTGCATTATAACTCTAGAAAACATTTTTTAAAGCTGATTGAGTATGGTTACCTAGCTAGTAAGTAGTAGTAAGGATTTTAATCATTGACCCAGAGGAGCCTGAGTGGTAACTCAGTCCTGGTGGCTGATATTTCCTGAACTGAAGTCATTCACCAGGTTTTGGCTTTGTCTTCAACCCATCTGTTGTTAATACGTAAATTTATTGCCCCACCCCCACCTCCAACCACATCTCTGCTTTAAATTTGTCACCCTCTACTTCAGCCTTCAGAGTACTGGGATTACAGGTATGTACTACACTCAGTTCAGTTTTAATTTACTATCTTTTAATTAAGTGAATTTAAAATTAAAATGTACATTGTTATTTGGTGTTTTTTTTTAACCATCTAATATATTTTAAAATAAACATATATACTCTTAAATTCTGACTTGTGGGCCACTTCAAATTAGTATCCCACCAGCCTGTCCTTCTACTCTTTGGAAAATAACTGCTATAAAAAATGTTTGCTGGGTAAAATAAGCAACAGTTGCAGATAATGAAGGCCAGAAGTGATTAAAAAAACTACAGTGGAATGGATTGATTAAACAGGAAATGGCAACATTACAGAAAAGAATACAAAGTAGTCCTAGTGTATACTTGACAATCATCTTCATGAACTTAGATAAAATTGACATTCTAATGTCTAAGACCTTCCAGCAAGAGAACAAGAGTGATGAAGTGAAGCTACTACAGAAATTGGGCCAGAAGGAATAATATAAATATAAGCTTACTAGAGTTAGATGTAACAAATTCAGAAAAACATGTGGTTTTTGGATTTAGGTGAGATATCCTTGGTGACCCTAAAAAAAATTAGGTTAAGAACTGGGGATAGGTTAAAAGGCAGGGTGTTGGGAAAAAGTAATGAGACCTTGATTTTCATGCGTGCGAAACTCAGAACTATAAGTTTTAGAACTTAGGTTTAGTTCTTTTCAGTTTGTATCAGCTGTTAAGTTCAGGTCCAGTCTTTTGATATTATAAAGAGAACATTAAATGTGTTTTATGTATCTTTTGAACTTAATATTCTATGGTACCATATGTTGTGAGTCTTGTCCTTATTTATTTTATTTGTTTTGGGGATTTTTGAGACAGTCTCTCTATGTACTCTTGGCTGTCCTGGAACTCACTGTTGACCAGGCTAGCCTCAGTCTCACAGAGATCTACCTGCCTCCTGTGTGCTGGGATCAAAGGTGTACACCACCGTGCCTGGCTTTAGCCATATTTAAAGCACAAATAAAAGAGGAGATAGGTGTCACCTAGTCAGGATAGACACTCTAATCAGGATATAGGGAGGCCATTCTCTGAGTTTAAGGGCCAACTTGGTCTACATAGAGTGTTTCAGGCCAGCCAAGGCAATATTGTAAGACCCTGTCAAATAAGGTTCTAAATTTTGAGTCTGAAGAAAAGAGTGATGTATCTTCCTTCCTCTTTCCAGATAGTAATTTAATAAGTGCAAGGTTGTTGTTTATGATTATATGGTCAGTGTATTGCACAAAGGTACTAGCCTGAAGAAGGCAACAAGAACTTAAGTATAGTCCATGTTCTACTAGTGGAGTTATGTGCTCTTAAAGACATCAGCTTCTCTCCAAGAACTGTAGTTATTCCCAGAAGGATATATTTTCTATTTGTTCAAAGGCTTTGTGGAGGCCAGTGGATACCTCTGCAAGGCTTCTTAGGGAAGCTGACTAGATACACATTTAAAACATCAGAAACAGGCTAGAGAGAGAGATCAGTAGCTAAGAGCACCTGTGTTCTTAAAAGGAACCAGGTTTGGTTCTCAGAACCCACATGATGGCTCACAACCATCTGTAACTCCAGTTCCATTTTTAATATACTTTAAAGATGGGTATTATAACTTACTAATATTCTTAGTATGAGTGAAAAATGGTATATTAAATACCATGTCAAATTTCAAGAAAGCATTTTAAGAGTCCTAATTTAATAACAATTTAGTCCTCAAAATATTTTGTTTTGATTTTTCAAAATATGGCTATTGGTGGTCTGTAATTCAAGAAGCTACTTTTAGAATTAAGTTGAAATTTTTTAGATCTAAATTGAAGAAGTACAATGTGGGAGGTATAGAATTTCTGTTGAAAGTTAGAGAAGTGGATACAAATTTTAGTTTAAAAGTGGGAAAATAAAGCGGAATGTAGTTCTTCACGCCTGTAATGCCAGCACTCTGAGATAGTGAGTCAGGAAGATTGTGACTAGTTTCAGGCCAGCCTGGGCTATCTAGCAAGTTACTTTCTTTGTCTTAAACCAAAAAATAAAAGAGCATTAATGGATGGAGGCTTTGGAAAGAGGTGTGAAGTTTGGTTATACTGCTGTATGAGTTTTATTTTTTTATTAGATGAAGTTGGACTTTTTGTTCTAATACTGGGATTTGTATATTATCTACCACAATTGGGATCAGATTGTAGAAGGACAAAACATCTCCCAATAGGCAGGAGGAGTCTTCTGACATTCTGAAGACAAAAGTGTCATGTAATGTTTATGACAAACTTGAACTTGAAAAACATGAAATTAGAAAGTGTAAGGGAGGGATACACTCCTTTCAATGTTTGAAGACCAACATTTCAATGGTGTTGGAAGAGTTAGTAACATAACTTAGATGTTATGTTTAAAATTCCATCCTCTATTTTAACCCTTTGGTTATGTGAAAGATTGATAAGAAGGGTGAGCATTTGAGAAAGAATACTCTCCCCATAGCTTACAACATTCTGGCCCGCCCAGAAAATAAGATTGGCTTTAAAACTATGAAGTCAGCCTTAAGGGTAATTGTATATAAAGAGTAGTTTAAAATCCTGTAGGTTTTCAGTAAGGATACCCTGATAATCATTTGAAATAAATAGTAAATGCAAGAGCTTCTTACTTAGAACAGGACTTGTGTGTGTGTGTGTGTGTGTGTGTGTTTGCTTGCTTGCTTGCTTGCATATGTGGAAGCCAACATTAGATGTTTTCCTCAAAGCTGTCTACCTACTGAGATCATCTCTCACTGAGCCTATAGCTCACTGTTTGACTAGCCAACAAATCCCAGGGATCCCTGTCTCCGCAGCACTGGGATTACAGGTGCAAACAGCTTCTCCACCTCCACTACATCCCCATTACATCCCCATTACATCCCCAGTGCATTCTGCTCCTCATATTCTCATCCATGTTTGCAAAGTCCATATTTTACCACTAAGCCATATATCGATCGCTTCAGCTGCTAGGACAGGTCTTCTTATCTTTTTTTTTTTTTTTTTTTTTCAGAGCTGAGGACTGAACCCAGGGCCTTGCGCTTGCTAGGCAAGTGCTCTACCACTGAGCTAAATCCCCAACCCCTAGGACAGGTCTTCTTAACCTTTTCATTTACAACTTCTTTTGTCTGTGACCCTGCTATATAAAATATACAAGTCAAACATTTAGTAATAATCATTAACCTATTTTAAAATAATTCTTTTGGCATTTTACTGTTTAAAGATAAAAACTTTATACTAGTGATAGCTTGCTCATTGCATAAGTAATTAAACTTTAAGTATTTGATTTGCAGGATGTAAAGATCTTCATTTCTCAGAGGTTGACTGGTATAGTGCTAAGAATGCCATTTTGCATAAATTAATAATACAGATAACAGAAGTATGTTAAGGACCATCTTAAAAATTTGTAGTAATTGTATTCTAAACTGGAATGAGCTTGGGCAATTTTAAAACCAAGCAGTAAAGCATAATACAATCAACAGGTAAACTAATTTGATACATGCTGAGGAATATTTGATAGGAAAATAGTTTTCCATAATTAAACCATTATGTTTCTATACAAACAGAAAGCTATATGTACAGTAAAACACTGGAATTCCTAGCACACAGCCTTCCCCAATTTTAACCAAGGTGTTAGAGTCAGTATCCGGCTCATGGCATGAGGGTATACACAGAGAAGTTGCCCAGACACCATGGTTGAGCACTGACAGAAACACTTGGGATTCATTGTAGAATTACAAATTCAGAAGCTTCCCTCTGTTATCAAATTTTCTGTCATGACCCACATAAGAAGCTGACTCTTTCAGCATTTGTTAGTACAAAAGATTTGCTAGCTAGATTGTTTTTCTAATTATAAAGCTTGTTCTCTGTCCCAGAAATATAATTCCTTTATTTCCATTTTATTTTTGGTTTTGTTTGTTTGAGGCATGGTCTCATCCAAGCTGGACTTGAACTTCTGATGTTCCTGCCTCCATCTCCCAAGTGCTGGGATTATAGGTATACAGCAATGTTGTTTCCAAATATGACCTGACTACCAGTCTCATTCTGAAAATGAAATGAGAAGTTTTGATATTTTAGAGGCCTTCAACATATTGTGGTACTCTTATCCTTGCTATTATAGAAACAAATGTAATTTAAAACGATTTGATGCTTCCTACACAAAGAAATATGAACACTTGAGATGGAGGATATGACAGTTGCTCTGATCTAATCAGTACATATTATGTGTACTAAACATATAACAGATTAAGTGAGTTGAGATATCATTATATGTGGTGATATTTTGTTGTACCCTAATAAAATTTGCCTAAAGATCAAAGAACAGAACAAGCCACTAGATTAAACATAGAGGCCAGGCTGTGGTGGCACACACCTTTAATCCTAGCACTCTCCAGGCAGAGATCTGTGTGGATCTCTGTGAGTTCAAAGCCGCCCTGGATTACATGATATTGATTCAGTCTAGGAGAAAACCAGAGCCAGGCAGTAGTGGCACATACCTTTAATCACAATACTTGGGTGTCACATGCCTTTAATCCCAGCACTAGGAAGGAAGTGAAAGAGCTGTGCGGAAAAAGGTATATAAGGCGTGAGGAGACAGGAACTGAGTAATTTACACAGTGTTCAGAAGGATTATTCCACACCACCCAGTGGGTGCAGATAACTCTCTCCCCTGCTCAAAGCAAAACCCATAAATGCCCAAGTCATCCTACATAAATGATTGGTACGAGTCTGTAGTCATAACACTTGGAAAGTAGAAAGCAGAATGGTCAGGTGGTCAGGGATGTCGTCTACATGGTGTGAAGTTGAGACCAACTTAATTACCTTTTGAGACCCAGTCTCAAAATAAGTAAAATAGCATGATGTTCACATCTAATCAACACACGTGGTTATAGCAGGTCTTTCTTTGGATCGCCAGCTCCCAAATAATGACACAGAGACTTACTGAGTATGAAAGCTTGGCCTTAGCTTAGGCTTGTTTCCAGCTAGCTCTTAAAACTTAAATTAACCCATTTATATTCATCTACATTCTGTCACATGGCTCATTACCTCTCTTCCATACTGTTCTTTCGATTCCCTCTGCCTTTCAGATTCCCTCCTTTTCCTCTCTCTTTCTCTCTCTCTCTCCCTTCCCCTCCCCCCAAATCCCGCCTATTCTCTTGCCTACCTATTGGCCATGCAGTTCCTTATTAAACCAACCAGAAGATGCCTTGCTTGACAGGCGGTGGTGGCGCATACCTTTAATTCCAGCACACAGGAGGCAGAGCCAGGCGGATCTCTGTGAGTTCGAGGCCAACCTGGGCTACAGAGTGTGTTCCAGGAAAGTCGCAAAGCTACACAGAGAAACTCTGTCTCAAAAAACCGAAAAAAAAAAAAGTGATTTTTTTTTTTCTTGCTAGCTAGTTCTTACATCTTAAATTAACCCATTTCTATAAATCAATACCTTGCCATGTGGCTTGTGGCTTATGGGTATCTATCTGTACACCTTGCTTCTCATGGTGGCGGCTGGCAGTGTCTCCTAACTCAGCCTTCCACTTCCCACAATTCTCTTCTCTGTTTGTCCCACCTATACTATACTTCCTGCCTGGCTACTGAGCAATCAGCGTTTTATTTATCAACCAAATCAGAGCAACACATTCACAGCATACAGAGCTGTATCCACAGCACACCACCACCCCACCCCCTTTTTTTAAGGAAGGTTTTAACTTTAACATAGTAAAATTACATGTAACAAAACAATTATCAAGAAAATTATAGTTAAAATATCTAGTCTATTTATATTTGGCAAAAATTAAAATATCCTATCTGTCCTATATTTGTGAGTCTAAGGTCTCATATCCAATTTATCTTTTATCATGTATTTAAGAAGTATTTAAGTATTGTTAAGCCTGGTTCTTAGAGTAATGTCTCAAAAACACAGAAGATGGGGGAAATAAATAACTTTTTTGAAAGTTTAAATTTCATGAATACTGAATACCTTGAATCTAGGATGGCTTGGGCCTGGTAAATGTTTAGTCATTTTAAATTGGACAATCTAGTTAAAATTGGAGTAATAAAATACTGTGTTCTAGACTTAATACATCATTCCTCCCTGAACCTAGTATAACCTAGTAGATGGCTTAAAAAACAGAAATTTATTTCTCAAAGTTATGGAGACTAGAAGTTCAAGCTAAAGTTGCTAGCTTGGTTTGTTTTAGTGAGGACTGTCTTCTCTGTTTGCACATGACTCCTTTTTATTGTACTCTCAGGACAGAGAATGAACTCTGTTGTCTCCTTATATAAAGTGTTGATCTAGTCATGACTTAATGCCATCATCTAAGCCTAATAACCTCTCAAAACTATGTCTCTAAATAACATCACCTCTGGGTTAGGGCTTTTGTCATTTTCTGGTTCCACAAATTCCTCTTATAATCTGTGGTACTTTTTATGTTATTGCAACTGGAAAATGACATTTCTAAACAGGTGAGTGTATTTAATGGAGGCATCACTTATTGCTTGTAATGATTTATCTTTGGCATTTTATATTGTATTGAATTATGAGGACGGAAACATCAACTACATAGAATCTCTTTAACTTTAAATAACATGTTAATTATTTTTAAAAAATTATCTCCTTAATGAAAGTTGTCATTATCTTGGGCACTTTTTTGAGAATCATCTGAATTAATACTGATGCCACTGTTTTTATTGCTGTATTTTGTTTTTTGATAAGTTTCTTCATTTGTAAGTTTTAATGATTTAGATTTTTAAGTACTGAAAACCAGTCCAGTAATTTTATATTATTTTACATACCAAACCCTTAGTTTTTGAAGGGTGGATCCCAAAATGCATTGCTAAGTTAGAATGTAGGTCTGTAATGTTGTAAGTGTGAAAAACAAATACCAAAGTTTACTAATGTTTTTAAGGCTAGTGGAGAAAGTACTCTGGGAGAAATTGAGGGAGAACTTACTTTGTAGAGAATAGGTCACCTTTTTAAAATCCTTAAAAATTTTTTGAGGGAGGAATAAGCTTAGTCTAGAACATTTAAAAATAGTACAGAAAATTCCCATATTTCCTCATCCAGGTATCCTGTTACTATTTTACCTTATTTCCTTTGTCCTCTGGGTTCACTTCTGCACACACTGACACATTTTCTGTGTTTGCTTTTTTTTTTTTTTTTTTTTTTTTTTTTTTGGTTTTTCGAGACAGGGTTTCTCTGTGTAGATTTGGTTGCCTGTCCTGGATCTCACTCTGTAGACCAGGCTGGCCTCGAACTCACAGAGATTCGCCTGTCTCTACCTCTGGAGTGCTGGGATTAAAGGTGTGCGCTGCCGCCGCCGCCACCCCTGTATTTGCTTTTTAGTGTCTAGGTCTAAACACTGTAGTATCTGCAAACCTAAAATTCAGATCATACTCTTAGGTCAATAATTTTCTGAGACCAGTTCTTGAACTTGTTTTGGTAAATGAACAAAAAGCCAGTTAGTTTGATTCTTGAGACATGCTCAGTATTGTTACTTATAGAGGTTTTCATGACTATTGCTGACCAGTCCCCTTTGTTTTCTTCCCCCTTATTTATTCTGCTTTTGTCTGTTAGCTCTGTTGTAACATACCTAAGACAGAAATTTGTTCCAGTTGTAGTATTTGCTTTCAAAATGCAACTTAAACACTGTGTCCTCACTTGAGTAGGGGTAGAAAGACACAAGAAGCCCACTAGTTAGCTTCCTTCCTCTTTTCCCATTTGCTTTTCAGACCTTTGGCAACCTCAGATTTCTAAGCTCTAACTCTGCTTAGTGGATGAGGACACTATATTTCCTGGTCATGGTTTTTCTGTGGTATATGATAGACACTGAGTAAATAGTTGTAAGAGTGAGTAGGGGTTAAACATTTTGAGCTTGAAGCTCTGTCTAGAAACATACATGTTGTTTTAGTATATCAGCAATTAAAAATTGTATCAGACATTGTAGTTTGAAGGAAATTTGGGGGAGTTGGCTTTACTGGTAATATTGGAAGCAATGGACTATAGATGAGATGACCTCAGGGGAGGGAAGAAATGGGGAGAAGAGAAAAATGAGGCTGAAAACTGTCAGTCACATGAACTTAAAGGAATGGCTTATACTGAAGCTATTTAGCTTTTATGTTTTTGTGTGATACTTGGCTATTATCAGTAGCTAATGTGCATTTATTATTGTTGTCATTATTCAGTAATACAACTCATTATGGCTAGGTATGATGTCACACCTAATTCCAGCACTCTTGAGGCAAAGGCAGGAAGAGTTCTTAGGAGTTCAAGGCTACAGTGTGAAATCCTAGTCTCAAAAAAGAAAACCCTGGAAAAAAAAAAAAACGATGTTTTTTGGAAATGGTTGATATCTGTATAGTAGATGATCCTTCTGTCCTTACCACTCCTGATGTGGGCCACCATACTGAGTTTAGTTCCAATCCAGGGCTTCTTGTATCCTAGGTAAACATTGCCACCTAAGCTATACCCACTGACTGCCCTGCCCAGATTGCAGATTTATTTTATTTTAGATTTGTTTTATGTGTATGTTTGAGTGTTTTACCTACATGTATGTCTGCACCATGTGTGTACAGTACCCACGGAAGCCAGAGGAGGGAATTGGATCGTTATGGTTATGAGTTCTGGAGTCACACCTGGATCTTCTGTAAGAGGAGTCTGCTTTTAACAGCTGAGCCAAGCCATCTGTCCAGCCCCAGCAAGTCATTTTTTAAAATTTTATTTATTTATTTGATGTGCTTTGGTGTTTTGCCTTCGTGCATGCCTGTGTGAAGGTGTCAGATCCCCTGGAACTGGAGTTACAGGCAGTTGTAAGTCACCATGTGGGTGCTGGGAATTGAACCTGGGTCCTCTGGAAAGGACCATCTCTTCAGCCCCCAACAGGTCATTTTTTCATGTTGCCACATAAAAATCAATGCAGCATTGAACTATATTTAAGGGATCTAAATTGTTACATAGGAATAATGACAGGATGATAAACACTTAGAAACCCGCACGGCCAGAAACATACTTTTGTTGTTTATTTACATTGGGCAGATTGGAGTTTATTGAAATACAGGGGTTATTTTATGCATATATTGAATATTAAAGATTATTTAATGCTTGCAGTATTGAAATCTAGAATTTTATACTTGGTAAGCCAAGGGATTTTAGAGATCATAGCTAATCTCTTTCAAAGATGTAGAAACCACTTAGATTGTTTTTTCCACATCAGCATTTTAGCTGAGCATTCATGAAAACATTCATTGTTAGCACTGTTCAGTAGCATCCTTTCATCTTGAAAGGCTGATACTTGTATTATGATAAACTGCTTCCCAGATTTCATTTAGATCTTTTGGAAACAAGCTGCTTGCTTTAAAAACACTGATTCACCACGTGCATACCATTTATTTCTTTATATAATTTAGGGGGTTTTTGTTTGTATTTATTTTTGGCCAAAATCTGTTAGAAAACAATCTACATTTTTACAAAATCTGGAAAATGCATATGCACTCTATCTAATTTCGGTGGAAAATCCTATTTTTATTGGGCTTTCTCAGTCGTAGAACCTCTGATTTTAGAGAAAATTATTATTTTCAATGGTAAAAGCAGGGAAGGGTTCTTTAAAGGCTTTGTTTTTACAGATTGAGTTCTTAAGATTTTTAGGGACCGTAATATGAATGACCATAAAATGTATTGTTAATATTGTACAAGTATAGAGGCTTTTTTGTTATTTTATTTTTAAGAATTTCATGTGTGAGTACTATATTTACATAGTTTCCCCTCCAACTCTTCTCACTTCCCCTCCTCCCTCACAAATTCATAGCCTCTTTTTCTTTAATAACTATTGCTACATATATACATATAATTATAAATACAACCTGCTGGATCCCTTCAGGCTGCACCCATGTATATGTTAGGTCAGACTCCTTGGGATCCGATAGCCTATAAGAGGGAGCCTTGTCCCTGGAGAAGACTGATTTCACCTCTCAGCAGCCGTTAATTGCCTGTAGTTTTTCATTTGTGGGTATTCCTTCATCCATGTTGGCATATCAACTGGTGTTACCATTGTTTTCGTCTTGTATATGTGACCTCTTTGTGACTTCCTGGGTGCAGCTTTCCTTTCTTGTGTAAAAGACAGAATCTTGCAGGAGAGATCCTGCTCCTAAGGGTATTACAATCTTTCTAATCCTTGAAGAGGTGTTTTAAAGTTAGAAATAATACAGGTAGAGAATGTAGTGCTTTTGATCCCTATAATTATGCTGATGTGTTTTTGAAATCAGAAGCTCGAAGGCTGAAAACAAATGCTTGAGCTTTCTGTTTGAAAGGGTTGGGAGATTACTAATTAGATAAGTTGTACAGGTTTGTTGAGAAATTAATGTCAAATGCAACCATGTATTCATACAGCCCCTTTTTAAACTAGTTTTCTTCCATTGGCTCTTGGCATGTAGAATATCCAAAAAGGTAGCATTTCTTGTCCACCTGGCAAGCTCTATAAAATCTGATTTCTGTCTTCTTGAACTTCCATCTCCTCCCTTTCCCCTTTAGGCATCAATTTTACAGTTGGCCTTACACTTCTGGGCTAAGGTTCAGTGGTTTACAACTGTGGCTGTGCTTAGAGACATGTAGGGGAAGTTTTTCAGAATACTTCTACTCAGCCTGGCCCCAGCAATTCTGCATAAACTGGCTAGTAATGAGACTGTGGGGGGGCGGGGGTTGGTGTGTATGTGCAAAGAAGCCAGAAGAGGAGGACCATTACGTGTGTCCTACTCTGTACTGGAGAGCTAGTCAGCCAGCAAGGCCCAACTCCTTCTGCCTTTCCCCCACCACCTGCAACTAGATGTTAGTGTTACAGCATATATGACTGTGACTGATATTTTACCTGGGGGCTGGGGTTTCTAGCTAGGGTCTTCATGTTTGGGTGGAACCTACTGAAACATTTTCTTAACCCCCGGCATAGATTATTTTTAAGATCTTTGATAAATTTGTACTTCCTGAGTGAGAGCACTGATTGATTTGTCTTTAGCTCCTGTCACCTCAGAGAAGCCTTCAGAATTTTGTTGCCCTTTACCCGCAACAAAATTCTGGTTTTTTTTTCCACTCACATTCTTGTTTTACTTATAGATTGTTGATTACAGGTTCCATAAAGTATGACCTGTACAGCTACAAGTGAACATAGAAAAGGAGCTGATGGGCAAAGACTTAACTTGTGAGAGAGTCTTGTGTTTTACACAGGAAAAGATTAGAAAGGTAATAGACAAACATATGCATACTTACTATGACATTCATTTCGTCCTTGTCAGGAGCTTACCTTTCATCACAGGCACATATAACTCTACTGTGCACGGTATTAAAATTAACTTGTACCTCTAACACTAGTCCAAAGGATAACACAAACACTTCTGTGTTGTATACATTTATCTTTGGATACTAAAGCCTCAGCCAGTGAAACTATTTTAAAACTGCTGGAGCAAGTTAATATATTTTCTCAAATATAAATTTAGCGAATTACACAATTTTCAGAGTATATATTCATTCAACAACATTTACATATCAGGTATGTGTTGAAAGCTAATAGCTGTACTTGATGGTTCTCTCCGGCCCCCCCACCCCCCCACAGGGTTTCTCTGTGTAGCTTTGGAGCCTGTCCTGGAACTCACTCTGTAGCCCAGGCTGGCCTTGAACTCACAGAGATCCACCTCCCTCTGCCTCTTGAGTGCTGGGATTAAAGGCGTGCGCCACCACTGCCCGGCTTGATGTTTTAATGTTAAGGTATATTATAAAAAGACAAATGGTGCCTTTGTCTTTGTGGTACTTTTTAAAAAGTTTCTTTGTGTGTGTGTATGAGAGAGAGAGATCGGGGTATGTGTCACAGTTGTCACGGGGCAGGTGTGGAGGTCAGAGGACAACATTTGGGACAGTTCTGTTGAAGAAGGGTCTTTGTTGTTTTTGCAGCCAGCAGATGTTTAGTCTAGCCAGCTAGCTCATGAGCATCCTAGAGATTCTCCTCCAACCTCCCGTGTTGCTGTAGGAATGCTGCTGGCATTGCAGATGCACACCATCCCCTCCCATGGGGCTCTTCACTTGTGTTCCACAGACAAAATTGGGCCCTTCTCATTCACCTCTGGTTTTCTTTTCTCTGGTTTTGAACACCATAGGCATCTTAGGGTCTTGGGGTATTTGTCTTTTCTTTTCGTCATCTTTAAAGTTGTCTTCCTCACCTTTGGATCCAAGTCAGAGAAGCCTTCAGGGACCAGCTAATCAAAAGTGAGTCCACCTTTCTCATACTGTTGCCCTAATTTGTGGCATTGTTGCCATCTGAAATGGCACTCTGGTCATTTAAATCACAACACTAGAAAATGAGGCCCTAAATTATTAATGATCGATTGTTGTATCTCTGGTGCATGGCAGACTATGTATTACAGTAGTCTTCACTTACTAGAGCACTGTTCTAAGACTTCCGTTGAGAGGACTCCAGAATTCCCATGTGAAACTGGTTATCTGGGCCAAGCCAGAAATGGGTGGGAGTGGGGAGGCTAGATAGCTTTTCAATAACTCTTCTTTTGATTTTTCTGAGCCAAAAATTGGTAGTTTTCCTAGATAACTTTTATTTCTTAAGACTTAGATTTTGTGTGTCATTTTACCACTAGTTTTATCTGGTTTTGTTTAGTTTTTTGAGACAGGGTTTCTCTGTGTAACCCTGGACCAGACTGGCCTCAAATCAGAACTCTTGCTTCTGCCTCCCAAGTGCTGGGATTAAAGATGTGGAACACCATCCTGGCTCACTAATTTTATCTTAGTTTTTAAAATTAGACCATCTATGTTCTTGAGGAGGGTATTTTGTTTTTCTGTGTATGGTTTTTTCGTTTGTTTGTTTGTTTGTTTGTTTTGGTGTTGAGGATTGCACCTGGGGCCTTGATAAGTAAATGCTTGACCACTAAGCTACAGCTGGCTTGATTCCCATAACCCAAAGAACTAGCTCTTGAACTTACTGGCTTTGTTTTCTAAATTATTTATTTCTACCTTTTCTTCTTTCATTGTTTGGATAGCTCTTTGTTCTGAGACAGGCTTTTCATGTAGCCCATGTGGGCCTATAACTTACTGTGTAGCCAAAGGATAATATCAAACTCCTGACCCTCTTCCTCCATGTCCCAAACGCTAGGACTAACAGGGTATGTAACCACAGCTATGTTGGACCCATTTTTTTAAACTTCTTGCTTTGTCTAGTAATAGAAATACTTGACTTGGAGTGTAAATATGATTTATATTCATTGTGTTTTGATAGAGAGTATTTTCTGTTAAATAGTTTTGCAATATTGGTTTTGAATTTGCATGTGTGTGTCTTGTCACAGATTTTTTTAAAAAATTTTAATTGATTCTCTTACATTTATGGGGTTATAATCTTAAACAGTTTTCATGCCATTTCCAGAAGCAAAGCAGGTTTTGTTGTCCCCTTACTATGTTCTGAGATTTTTTTTTTCTTCTCCTATATTGTCTGTTGCATACATTTCCCCTTTTTTTTTTTGGTCAGGGCGGCTGCTGATATCTCACTTTCCCTGTCTTGCTAGACTAGTTCTTTTGCTACCATCACTTCTTGCAGTCCTCCCATTTGACACTAAATGTGTGTATCACTTATAGGCCATTTTTAATATTATTCTATGTTCATGTGTGTGTGCCTGAGTGTATGTATGTGCATGCAGTCAGAAGAAGTGTCAGCTCCCCTGGAGCTAGAATCACAGACCTGAGGTAGGTACTGGGAACTGGACCTAGGTACTGGAAAAGCACTTTTAACCACTGAGCCATCTGTACAGCCCCCAGTATACTTGTTTGTTTTTTGAGACAGGGCTTCTCTGTGTGTAGACTTGACTAACCTGGAACTTGCTCTGTAAACCAGGCTGGCTTCAAACTCAGAGATCCACTTCCCTCTGCTCCCAGAATGCTGGGATCAAAGCCATGCGCCACCACTGCCTGGTGATTTAATCTCATCTCTAATCTCTTATTGGCCTATTCTTGGCCTGTATTTGCTCTAATAGATTTAATAGTAAGATTTTGCTAGCAAAGAATCTAGGAGCCCTTGATTTAAAAAATATAACAAAAATCTTTTTAGGGGTTGGAATTTGGTTCAGTTACTTGACTACTAGCATGTATGAGTCCCTGGATTTGATTCTCAGCTCCACTTAAAGCCAGGCATGCTGGCACAGGCATTTAACCCCAATGCTTACAAGGTTGAAGCAGGAGAATCCAAGTCTTTCACTTGGTTGAATTTGAGGCTACATGGAACCCTGCCTTACCCTTCCCCCAAGTCTATTTTCATTAAGATATAGTTAGCATAAAAAATATTTAATATGTGGAAGTGGTCCCAGTTTTCATTCAACATAATTGTTTTGGGATTAAGTAACTAATAAATTGTTTTTCATATTGATTGCATCGTGCCATTTCTTTTCATCAACAGTGTATGAAAATTCTAGTTTTTCCATATCCTTACCAAAACTTGAGTGCATTATTTTGTATTTTTAGTTCTCTTGAAGGTGTGGAATAAGTATTTTGTGGTTACAGTGAAAAATAATTCTAAATATGTCCATAGACTTATTTGCCACTTGTGTCTTATGCCTATTTTTAAAAGTACTGGTTTTCCCCAGTTAAATTCTGAGAACTCTGTATGTTCTGAGTAAGAGGCCTTTATTAGGTTAGTTTGGAAATGTTTTTTTCCTCCAAACTATAGCTTGTCTTCTTGTTCTCAGGTTGTCTTTCCTCCTTCATTCATACCCAAGCATAAACACACAACACACACACACACACACACACAAAACACAGACACACACTTGCATGCATATTAGGTGTTGGCTCATTAACCTGGTAGCATGCACACACACACACACACACACACACACACACACACACACACACACACACATTTATTTAGGCTATCCTAATGTTTTGTAGTTTTCAGTTAACAGGTCTTAAACCTCCCTAAGTGTTTTATAAGTTTTCCCCTGGCACTTACCAGGTTTTCTACATATATTGCCCTATGATCAACAGATAAGACAATTTTACTTCATTCTTTTCAATCTGATTTCCTTTTGTTTAACTTCTACTGGCTAGAATTTTATTACAGATGTGAGGAAAGTGGATATCCTTTCTTTGTTTCTGATCTTTGAGGAGATAGGGGTAAGCAATTCAGTCTTGTAATTGTTCCTTTCCACTTAATTTACTGAGCTTTTATCATAAATGAATTTTGGCTTTTTCTGCATCAATGGAGATACATGATATTTCTACTTTCCTATGCTGCTGTGGTAAATTACATTGCTTGCGCTTTGGCTGTTGAGCATGCTGGGAATCAAATCCACGTACTTGAACTGTATCCCCACCCCAGTGGAGGTTGGTTGGTTGGTTGGTTGGTTGTGGTACTTGAGCTCTTTATGTAGGGCTTCACACAAGCTAGACAAGTGCTCTGCCACTGAGCATATCTCCAGCCCCTGAAGTGGTTCTTTGAATATTGTATTTTAGCTTTAGTAAGTCTTTGTATGGGAATTTTCATTAATTTTCATGGTTTTTCTAGTTTTCTCTTTAGGAAATACTATGTACAGAAATGACTACTTATTATTTAAAGACTCAATTGATAATCTGTCTTTTTGGTTTGGTTTTGGGACTTGATAGGCTGATCTTGATTGGCTTGTCCTACATTAGCCTTCAGTGCTGAGATACAGATGTGGGCCACTGCACCCAATTACTTTCTGTGTTTGATGTTTTTATATATTTCATGTCTCTGTGCTATTTTGTGTCGGTCATTACTTTGTTCTAACAAAATAGCCATGATTCTGTGGCCCATTATAATCCTCAAAATTGAAACTAAATCTTGATGGCACCCATTTTGAGTTGCTTGGGTTCTAGCTGCATATCTGTTCCTTTAGAAATTATATAAGCCAGGCATGGTAGCCCATGCTTTAATCCTAGGCAGAGGCAGTAGGATCTCTGATTTTAGTTCTAGCCTGGTCTACATAGGGAGTTTCAGAACAACCAGGACTGTATAGAGAGACCCTGTCTTAAAACAACAAAGAAGTATATTTGTAGCATTATATGCAAGTAGATTATAGTTTGCCTTTATCTTTGATTGTTATTATCATATTATAACAACCTTCCTCCCACTCCCAGCATACTAGGTAACAAAATAAAACAAAATCAAGAGTGACTTGTGGCTTCTGAAAACAAAAAATTTCTTTATTCCAATGTACTGAATGATGGATCCTTTGTCTCCTTTTTTTAAATTAAGAAAGTACATTCACTGTATATTTTCTACAGTTTATTTGGAAAGAACTATTGAAGGGTGTATTTAGAAAGACATCTTACACAGAATGTTAACTATGCAAAAAGCCATTTTAACATGGAAGCTTTACTTTATTTTATGTAAAACCAATAATTTGTGACTTTCAGGAAACAATTGCTTATTTTGGATTTAGAATTTCTCTATAATTTATAGGAGTATTTTTGTTTTGCCCTTTTAAAGTTTGGATTTTGTATGTATTTGAAGTGTACATTGTGCTGCTTTGGTAAACACCAAATGACTACTGAAGTTTTAAGTAAATCACTGTATCCCTTGCTTCCCATTGTTACTTGGACATGTGTTAAAGGCACCCAACAACCCACTCTTTGATTTTTATGTAACTGAGGATGACCATGAACTCCTGATACCCCTTCTGCTTCCCAAATGCTGGGATTATGGCTTTTACTAAGTTTGCAGTATACAATACTTTAATTGTAGTCCTCATGCTGTGCAGTTGCAAGGCTCTTCTTTTGATCTAATTCCCTCTCTCTACCTCTTAGCACTTACTCTGTTTCTGTGTGTTGGTTGGTTGAGTTTTACACATAAATGAAGTTCTTTAGTATTACTGGTGTTGCTCTTTCTGTTTTTGACTTACTTCATTTAGCAAAATGTCCAACAGTGCTTCAACCTGCATGACTTGGAAACCTGATTAAGGTGGGGAGGGAATGAAGAATTGATAGACAGTTTAATGGAGTGGCACCAGCTGGAGCCTCAGCACTTTTATGCATGGGGTAGGGATGGAAGATAGCTAATCTCATAAGAGGTCTCTCTAGGCAAGTGGTGTCTTACTGTAAACATCTGGAACGAGGAAGCTTCACTTGGTAGTTTATGTATGTACACACTGTCAACATTGGAACTCCACTCAGGCTGGCTTAGAACACCTGAGTGAGCCTCTTTTTCTACTCTGAGATGCAGGGATTACAAGCATGCTCCAGCCGTGCCTGACTTTCTGAATTGAACATTTTAGTACTCACTGGTTTTATTGCTTGGTGAATTCTGTTCATAGACTTAATATTTGGGTTTCTTATGTTGAGTTCTGTTTAATATATTTAAGTATTTGTATCCTCCAATTTCATTTTTCGACTTATTTTCTTATGCTGGACAAAATACTGGTAAACACCCTCCTTAAATGTCCCTATATTCTACGTACAGTTAAAAATGTTCTCAAAAGAGAAAAAATATAATTAGGCAGTGGGATGCATTCTTCAGTAGTACGTAATTTTGAATGATCAATTAGTCTTGGAAGTAATAGGAGTTTTGATGAGCTTCCTTACAGAGATGAGAAGTGAATACCCCACAGTAGGAAGAGTAGAACTTAATTTGGGGTGAGAGAAAAGATAAAGTGGTTAAGGCTGTTTACACATCAGAATCGCTTGAGAAACTTTAGAACTGCACATTGCTGCTTAGCTTCTCACTCCTGTATTAGAATAATTTCAGTGTCCAGGTAACACTAATGTATAGCAAGAGTTGAGAATCGGTGTAAATGTGCCTATTCATAATGAGTCTTAATATATTTGTTCCTCCTTGTCACTGTACATAATTCTTGCTGTATCATGAAAGTGAAAATTTGCTGGTGGGTTAGATTGTGGAAGTACATACATATCTCCCCACTCCAGCTCCAGTACCTTTTGATGCAGGGTCTCAATGTGTCACTGTGGGTGGCCTGGAACTCTTATGTCGACCAGGCTGGCCATGAATCAACCTGTTTCCTCCTCACAATGCTAGAATTAAAGGTTTGGGTCACCATGCCTGGATACATACCTCCTTTTTAAAATCCTCATTATTATTAACACTGTTAAGATTAATTAATTGAACATATTTGTGTTGGTAGGTAGGTAGATAGCAAGACAGACAGGCAGCACTCAAGTTGTACATGTAGTCCTTTTGATGACAGGTGAGTCAAACTATCAAAGGACAAGTAGATATGGTTAATTTAATGTATATCTGGAGGGCTGGGATTGTAGGTAGTTCTGATGGTAGAACATTTGCCTAGCATATTGGATAAGGTACTGGGTCAGATTCTCAGAACTACAGAACAGGCAAACAAAAAAACCTTGTATGACACGTGGCTAATACCTTGTAAGTTTTTAAAATGTGTGTAGAAAATTTTACTGTCCTTAGCTCTTATTCTATAGTTTTTAAGCTATTAATACTTTCTGTTGTGAACCATTGTGAACTATTATTAGCCAACCCCTGCCCTGCTTTCGCCTTAACCAACCTCTCTAGGACACACACATGAACATTATCTCTTTAAATTGAAAGGAAGTTGTATGAGAAATAATTTGTCTATTTCTCTTTTTTTTTTTTAAGATTTATTTATTTATGTATACAGCATGTATGACTGCAGGCCAGAAGAGGGCACCAGATCTTGTTACAGATGGTTGTGAGCCACCATGTTGTTGCTAGGAATTGAACTCAGGGCCTCTGGAAGAGCAGTCAGTGCTCTTAACCTCTGAGCCATCTCTCCAGCCCCTATTTCTCCTTTCTTTTATCATGAATTCTGTCTAGTAGTCTGATATGCCAGTCATTTCAAAACTTAAGTTAAATTCTTGTGTCTTTATTGAGTAGACAGTCTGCTAGGTTCATCATATCTGAAGTATTCATCTTAGGATTATAGCCCTTATCCTCTAGGATACCATTTAACAGTTAGAAGCAGTTGTAAATAATGTATTTGTCAAGTGGTTAATATAGTTTTATTTTACTTAACATTGGCCTGTATTAATGAGATCATGAAAATATTGGCATATGTATTGAAGATAAATATCTCCTTCAATACCTGCCTTTTTAAAAAGATCCTGAGATGTAAATTTATTAAACTTTTTAGTCTGCTAATATTAAAACTTTCCTCTTATTTTTCTTTCTTGCATGTATCACAAAGAGTACTTTTAAGGGGTGTGGCAGGAGGTTTTGGACTCGATGAGTTTCCACCGAAATGTCGGAGAAGTCAGGCCAGAGCACAAAAGCAAAGGATGGGAAAAAGTATGCAACACTCAGTTTGTTTAATACTTACAAAGGAAAGTCCTTGGAAACTCAGAAGACTACAGGTGAGTAGATCCAGTAGCATTTATGTTCATAGATTTGTTAATGTAGATGGCACTGTATCTGCTGCTTTTGATTAGAGGTTAGGGCAAGCCCATTTATATTGGCTTTATATGTATTCATATATTTTGCAAGGAATATGAATTAAATATTTTACCATTGAAAATTTGCACTTTCATAGAACCTTTGGGAGATTTGTTTCTATTTTTTAGTTATATGTAGGTGTGTGTGTCTTCATCTGGGTATGTGGACATGAGTGCAGGTGACTACAGAGGTCAGAGATAATGATATATCTGCTGGAGCTGGTTACGTATGGTTGTGAGCTGCCAAACATGGATGCTTAGAATTGAACAGCTGGTGTTCTTATCCCCTGAGCCATCTCTCCAGCCCCTCAAAACCATTTATACATACTTTAGTCTCCCTTACTAGCTAGAGGAAAGAAACCATATGGAAAGATACAGAGCCATGTATACTCTGTTTAGCTACAGGGAAGAAAAGTCCTGATGAAACTACAGTGAAAAGTGGAAGGAACATTTGCACAGTATTATGAATATAATTTATTCTGTAATAGTCTTTTGTTTGTGGGTTTTGTTTGTTTGGGATTGGGGGTGTTGAGACAAGGTCTTATTGCTGTGTAACTCTATCTGGCTTAGAACAGGCCAGCCTCCAACCTAGAACGATTTCCCTGCCTCTACTTCCCAGATTGTAGATTTAAAGATGTATGCTACCTCTTTGAGCTTTCTTGTCAACATTTTAAGTTTTAAATATAGAATAAGTTGCCTGGAAACATTTTTAAACTAGCATTGTCACACACAACAACCCCTGCCAGGCCCATAGTATATAGTGCTGTATTTTTAGAAATGGGGGTGGTTTGGGCGACTTGGTGATGTTTTTTGTTTTTTGAGACAGGTCTTGCTTGGTTCCCAAGATAGCTTATCTGTTGAGTGGCTAATTTATTTTTTACCTTCAATTTACATTACAGGTGTATAAACTGAGTTTATGGAGCTTAACTTTAAGATTAAGGACTATTCAGAGATTCCATTGATTCCTGTGTCTCTATATTTGAAGAATAAAATGGATAGATACTACAGTAGATGTTCTAAGAAAATTGATGTTACTGATCTTTTAGTTGCAGCTCGACATGGATTACAAAGTCTTGGAAAAGTTGGTATTTCCCGGCGGATGCCTCCACCTGCTAACCTCCCAAGTCTCAAAGCAGAGAACAAAGGCAACGATCCTAATGTGAATATTGTGCCGAAGGACGGCACAGGATGGGCATCAAAACAAGAGCAGCATGAAGAAGAAAAGTGAGTCAAAAATCTATTAGAAAAGAACACTTATTTCTTTATAGGAAACGTCCGTGTCAGTAACTGCTGTGTGCTGACAGTTCTGTGTATAGTACATATAAAAACACTGTATGACAAAATTAAGATTCAGAGATCTTTCATCAGATGAAAAAAACAAGTCAGCTTGCTCTTTCATGCTCATCTGATGCCTCCTATCTAAGAATGATAAAATTTGGGACTTCTTAACACTGCTTAGCAACAACATGAAAAATGAACATAAAACATCCTAGGAACAAATTTATGAGTCCTGCCACGAGTCCTGCCACATCTACTGCAAACTTTTATCATAAAGTGGGACCCAGCACTCTGCTTTAGTAAGTCCTGGATGAATTCTGAGAGTTAAAAAGATAAGGCTAGGTGGTAGTGGTGCACGCCTTTGATCCCAGCACTCTGGGAAGCAGAGACATGCAGGTCTATGAGTTCCAGGCCAGTATGGTTTACAGAGTGAGTTCCGTGACAGCCAGAGCTACAAAGAGAAACACTGTCAGAAAAAAGATACAGATACACACACACACACACAAACACACACACACTCTAAAAGTAAATATATAGTAGACATACAACTATAATGAATGCATTACAGTCTTTAGATTCTTGGAGTCTAGTGGCATTGTCAACAGAACAGATGACATAGTAGCTAATCAGCAAGTTTACTTACATTACATAGTCTGCACCACACTCCCTTCTCCCACCCTCTTCAAATCAGGCATTCTCTTTCTAATAGTAAAAATTGATTCTGAAAGAAATGAAGAAAAGAAAAATAAAAAAATTGGTTCTGTTGCCTAAATTGCAAGATGCTAAAGCATTCTGTCTCTAGCATTAAAACTGCTTGGTGTATCATAGATGCTCAAGCATTATCTATTAAGTGAAAAACAAGAATTAGTACTGTCTGCCTTAATCATTCGTTCAGTAAATATTTTGTCAGTTTTGTGCCAGATTATTAGCTGAGCTAAATAGTAATTTTTAAAACTTGAATAAGTTATTGAGGAGTTGATAGGATTTACATTGCTTTATTTGCATAGATCTTATCAAATTTCCATATTTCTGCTTAATTTATGTAGTATATTTGGCCACCTTTGTAGAAACTTAGTTGGTTGTGGAATTATTTTATAGTAACAAGTAAGCTAGGACTGGGTATACCAAAAATAATACTGGCATCTTTAGTCTCTTGGATTACCTTTTCATTTTTAAATATTGCCGTATTATAAGGATTGAATAAAATTATAGACTTTTTAATCGTGTTTTATTCATGAGAATGGATTAGACAGATTGCTATTATGGTTGAATTGTAATGCAGTGACGGATCTATCAACTGTCAATAGAGTTTCCCTAGCCTTCACTCCTAATTATTCCAACCTAAACTGTATGTCTACATATACTTACATTTCTGTTGTAACATGTATTTCTTTGAAACATTGTATTAGTGGCTAATTTTCGGTTATGAGTATTTCTGTAACAAAACGGAAAGTAAGCAGAGCTGTCATCTCTGAGTTATTCAAAAGTAGAGATGAGTGGAAGAAAACAGCCCTAACTTTAAAGGTAATAACACAAGGGCAAACCATTTATGAGAGATGCTGCTTTAATCTGTAAGTGTTAAACTTGTAGCCAAAGTTAGCACACTTAATTTACATGCATTAAAACATTTAACATGTAATGTCTGAAATAATGGATTAATATTTTTTTAAAGAGCACCAGAAGTGTCACCAGCACAGCCAAAACCTGGGGTTGCAGCTCCCCCAGAAGTAGCACCTGCTCCCAAATCATGGGCCAGTAACAAGCAAGGTGGGCAAGGAGATGGTAAGTGGACATTAGCTGGGGTATCTGGTTAGGTTTGATGGTTACTGAACAGCCATGTAGGAAATCATCAATGTAGAAAGCATTGCCAAAGAGATATATTCATAGCCTTATAAACTCAAATAGAGTTTAATTAAATTTCTTTGTCAAAAGTCATATATGATCTACAGAGAGCTGTAAGTTATCCTCTACCTTTTAAAAAATCTAAGTATCAAGACATGGCTCAAAAGACATGGGTTTTACCCCAACATTGATCAATACAAATATGTTGTATATAGACATTGTATTCCCTAAATGTCCCACACTTTTTTCAGGACTTCTGAGTGTTGAAAAAATAGAGTGTTCATAAAGCACAGTAGTAGCTATCATACTCCTTATAAAAATGAACAAGTATGTAAGCGAATAGTGAGATGCCCTTAGGTATTTAGTGATAAAGTAGTAAATGAAATGAAAGCATCTTAGCCTTGCTTGGGACTTGGTGATCTTTAGCCCAAAAGTCTTTCAATAATACAATTTAAACTAGTTATTAAAAGCTTTTAGCAAAGAAGTTGGACCTGTGTAGGAGGAGTCTTAACAAAGAAACAAAGTAACATTTCACTTGCCTATTCAGCCTGCCTTAGTCTTCTGTATATATCTGGCCCTTCCTCTCAAGAGTGTTGTCTTCTCGTGGCTGTTCATTAACTTTTCAAAGGCTATGGTGCCTTTGTTTAATAGTTTTATTAATATAAGCAGTCATTGGAATAATTAATCAGAAAGAAACAAGAGCTATCGTGGGAGGGTTGCTTGAATTATCTTCATTATAAAAGTTACCTTAATTTTTTATTTTTAAAAAAAAAAATGTAGGAATCCAAGTGAACAGTCAATTTCAGCAGGAATTTCCCAGTCTGCAAGCAGCTGGAGATCAGGAAAAGAAAGAAAAAGAGGCAAATGATGAAAACTATGGACCCGGCCCCAGTTTACGGCCACCAAGTGAGAATGCTTTCTACCTGTTTTATCTTGGGATATCACCTCATGTATGCTGGTGTGTGTGTGTGTGTGTGTGTGTGTATATCACTTTCCTACTTTCTGGAAACTGATGCTATATTTACTTAAAACACTGGGGTTTGGGACCAACAGTAATACCACTGTAATTTTAGAGATTGTTGGAAATGTATTATACTTAACTTACTAAATCAAAATTTCTAAGATGTCCAGGTGTCTTGTATGTAAATAATATCTTACCCTTTTGCCCTTGTCTTTGCCATTTGCCCTGTCCATTCCCTTTCCTCTTGGAATGCATGCATCTACCTCAGCCTTCCAAGGTCTGTGTTTGCTACTGTGCCTAGCCATATATTTGATTTTTTTACAGTAACAAATTTTTAAACACGTTTCTCTCTTTTATAAGATCTATTCATTTCTTTACTCTGTTTGTATTCCAAAGTTTCTTGCTTTCTGAACTCAAACTGAGGAAATAAATTATTTTGGATAGTGAAGGATACTTTATGTGCATTATAAAGCAGAAACTAAAACTAGAAGTATGAAGTGTTTGAGAGACGTGTAAATGTCATCACTCAAGATTTCAACAGACACTCTATTCATGAGGTTCCTCTGACAAATTTTACAGGTCCATATTTTTAATGTTATGTTGTATTTCACATTTTAGGCTTAGTTCTTGTCAAACCTGAATATATCATCTACTTTTATTTTTAACCTTCATAGTGTAATCAATTAATTCACACTAGAACTTGTGTCGGCTCCATTATTTCTGCAGTTGATTAAGTTTTGACCTAAAAGTTACTCATTGCCTCCTAATACATAGGGCAGTGTGAGAGAAGAAACTGAACCCAACAATGTTTCTGAAGGCTAGGGATCCAAAAGAGGCCTGGTTAGAAGTTATGACTAAGGGATTCTCTCACAGCCCCTTTGCTGGTACTGCTCATGACATGTCTTCCCCAAAATGAGTGATAGAGAGACTGATGTAAAAGGTGGGACTTTTTTCTAGAATGGGGACTGTTTATCTGTCTCTCTTAGTAATCTGTTCACAGTTCACTTAAAAGCACACAGTGGTTTTACTTGATTAAGGATTTGAACAAGATAATTTCACTGAATCTCTCACCTGGGCCCATGTAACTAGTAATAGTTGACGGAAAGTAAATGGATGTGAGCATTCCATCAACTCTTCTGGGCTGCACCTCACCTTATTTCCCTCTAGAATTCTCATGTATCTTGAAACATGACTATCTGACAGTAGAGCAAATGAGAGTAGTGATTTTTTTTTTTTTAACCTCTACAAAAATACTGATAAAGCTCATAGAGGTTCTAATAGCCCTCCTCTGATGGCTTGTCGTGGCAGCCTGGGTTACAACCTTTGTGCTTTGGAAGCCACAACTCTAGACTGCCTGAATTCATTAAAGAGACTTAGCGGACCCACACTGAGTTTCTCCCCCACCTCTTTACTGCATTTATTTGATGACATTTTCTTGAAATAGGCGTAGGTTGGTTGGTGTCACTGTTATGTTACTAAATATTTTCTTTTTTTCTCTCTGTACCAGATGTTGCTTGTTGGAGAGATGGTGGTAAGTCTGCTGGCTCACCTTCCTCTGATCAGGATGAAAAGCAACTTGGCCAGGATGAAAGCACGGCTATAACATCAGAACAAAATGATATTCTGAAAGTAGTGGAAAAGAGGATAGCTTGTGGTCCTCCACAGACCAAGCTGAATGGACAACAGGCTGCCCTTGCTTCTCAGTATAGAGCTATGATGCCTTCCTATGTGAGTATTGCTAAACATGCAAGCAGTCAAAAGGATTTTCTACTGTGGGATTCAAGAAGAAAATTGGACTAGGGGAAATTGAGCTTCTTTGGTCTCATTAACATCAAATTAAAAATTAGTTATGAATATAGTAAAGTAAGCAAAATCACATGTATTGGCAGCACAGGTAGCTTTATCATTAACAAATCACAGAACATTACACTCAGCATTGGATTTATGGGTCAATGAAGAAGCATATATCGCCAGATATGGTGGCCTACACCTTTAATTCCCTGCACTTAGGAGGCAAAAGCAGGTAGAACACTATGAATTTGAAGCCATCATGGTCTACATGAGTTCCATGACAGCCAGGGCTACTTAGTGAGACCTTACGTCAAAAACAAACATACAGAAGAAGCACGTATATTAATTGCCATATCACAGCTTTTATTTGTTATGGAAATAGAATTTTACTATAATACTTTGTATCACTGTGTACTTTGGTTTATGGATTTAAAACTTTTTGGAGAAGAGGCTCATGGGATTTGCCAAATTGCCCAAGCAATAGTTCATGGCTAGGGGGAAAAAGTTAAAAACTGTTTAAGTTCTAATTAAGTTTCTAAATCTGTAGTGTGGTCTTGTTTTTGAGACAAGATTTGTATGAAGTTCAAGTAGGCTTCAAAAGGAGTCCGATCTCAGGCTACTGAGTGCTGAGGTTATAGGCATGCTGTTACGCCTACCTAAATTAATTTTTACAAAACAGAAAAACGGTGATAAATGCCCATACTAAAGCAATCCTAGATACTGTATTTCATTTGTGGATTTTTTTTTTGTATTTTGAAAGGCGACAACCAAGTAAAGTACATTAACAGCTAAAATTAAAAAATGAATTCTTAAATATTAGGTCACTGTTAGGATCTAGGCAATGAGTGATTCTTTGGAATCAGTTCCTATTTATAGATCTTGTTACCTGTGGGTACATCTGTCTTTTATATTTTTCCTTTCATTATTTTATGTTTTGAATTGTTTAAGTTGTTTTAAGTTGTGTGTGCTCTTCCTTCTTCCTGTCATGTTTTACCATTCTAGAAAAGCAGAGGGAAATGACTTGTTAAATATTTTCTAAAGGTGGAGGGTTACAGTTAATTGTGCATGAGACCCTGGCCTTGTTTCCCCAGTGCTGAAAGATAACATCCTAAGAAGGATGAGTCTGATTTTTTTTTTTAAAAAAACAAAACAAAACAAAACAAAACTTTACAAACTGACCTGATCTTTAAAAGTGATTATACTCTTGCCTCCTCATTTTTAGATTTTGCTTATAGAATTTTGAGCTTCCAGGTTTGAATGTTGGAATGTCAAAGCAAAGGAAAGAGAACAAGGCTTCAATACAAGGCCTCTGATTCTGGTTGAAAAAGTGTTTCACTAGTTATCAAAAGCAAACACCTTTTAACACAAGTATATATTGAGAATTTAGGAATTGTTTCTGTTATTAATGTATGACAAACTCCAAATTTTAAGCTGTAAGCCTAATAAAATTAATCATGTCTGAAGTATCAAAAGGAGGATCTAATAAACTAAAGGTAATTTTGCCTATTTTTACTCCTTTCAATACAGGTGTGTGATGCAGACAGGTGCACCCCCCTTCCCCACCCCATTTTCCTCCAAAGTTCATAATTGAACTTCATCTGTTGTTTAATTTGACCTCATTTTAGCCCTACTTAGTAGGAATGCCTTCTTTAAAAGCTTGGTCATGCAAACAACCCTTTTTTCCTTATGGAAAAAGATTTTTGTTTTGTGTCAAAACATTTTTTAGCAGAAGCTAATCTGGTTCAGAATACACATAGAGTATTTAAGATACACCATTGATATTATTTACATGATTGCCTCGTGTGTTGGTAAAAGTGTAAGTACTTCTTGAGACTTTCCCCTTCCAGATCATAGGATGAATCCTTTAGTTGTTAGTGTTTTCAAAACCTGCCCGCAGCCCCTTTTTTAAGCTTTTCTTTTCAAAGCTGAGATCCCACAAAAATCAACTTGACTTTTTATCAGGTCTTAATCTATGTCATCTGCTTAGTAACTTGGCTGAGAACCTGTTTTCTATGCCATGCTTAATGTCTTTCAGGTTACTCCTTTACCCATCTCTTGCCCTAATTTTGGTATGGACTTTCCCTTTCTGTAATCTGAAGTGAGCTCTTCTTTATTAGTGAGTCTTTCCAGTTGTCTTACACAAAAAAATTCCTACTTGGATAAGGCTTCCTGGGGTTTGTGTATTACGAATTTGTGGCTTTTACGTTTTTTATGTCATTACATAAGCTATAATTATATTAATGAGATACAGAGGTTCTTCATATGCCCTAGTTAATACTTTTGTGATACAGTTTGCTGGAGGAGTGCGAGGGCACATGTCTTTAAGGTAGGCTGATCTGTGAATGTGCAAACAGCTGCATTGTAGCAAATTCCAAGCCAACCACAGCTACATAGTGAGACTTCTGCCTTGAAAACAAAAAAGACTTTCTGGAATCATTGTTCCTATAAGTGGTTCGTTACTGAGGTGGTTTGTTAGTGAGGATGAGTGATGTCTATATTAGCAGACAAAGTTAATTATTCATATCATTTGCCTTAATCATTCATACTTCATTACATTTTGGGGGGGAGGGGTTTGGTTTTTCGAGACAGGGTTTCTCTGTGTAGCTTTGCACCTTTCCTGGATTTAGCTCTGTAGACCAGGCTGGTCTCGAACTCACAAAGATGCGCCTGCCTCTACCTCCTGAGTGCTGGGATTAAAGGCGTGCGCCACCACTGCCTGGCACTTCATTACATTTTAAGAGCCACTCAATCTGATTTGTATATCATAACTTACTAAATTTCTTGTTTTCTTCACAGATGTTTCAACAGTATCCAAGGATGGCATATCCTCCTCTACATGGTCCCATGAGGTTCCCACCTTCTTTATCTGAAACAAACAAGTAAGACTATTTAGAAAAGCCTACAAGAGATACGTGTATATTAAGATTTTTTTGAACATTTTTCTATTCTCAAAAGGACATTTGCTAGTAATTAGCTACCTCTTTTAAGAAAAAAACTAAAATAGTTCAGTATTTGAAAAATCTAATTGACACAAATTCTGAAAACAGGAAATCATGATCCGAAAACCAGTGATAATTATTTCTCCCCTTTTCTTGTCATGTTGGTCACCCCATTCTTTTCTCTGCTTAATGAGAGATTTTTAGTATCCTCTTAAATAATATTATTAATTATGCATTTTTAAATAAGTTTTTGAACTTTGTAAGCTACTAATTATAGAATAGTGATTTTTATAGTCATATCATGGCCAATGTATATTTTGCTATAGAAAACACTAATGTTGAATTGAAATGAAACTAAATTCCAGCATTTTAATACTCTCAATTCAATATAATTAAAACTGGTGCATTTTTTCTCGGCCCTCCCAATCATTAGAGGCCTTCGAGGAAGAGGTCCTCCTCCTTCGTGGGCTTCTGAGCCTGAACGCCCATCCATCCTTAGTGCATCAGAACTGAAGGAGCTCGATAAATTTGATAACCTAGATGCTGAAGCTGATGAAGGATGGGCAGGTAAGAAGCAAAATTCATTAAGCATTTTAAACTGATTGGTGTTTTATAAGGCCCATCTAAATTTTCATTCGTTTAACAGGTGCTCAGATGGAAGTAGATTATACAGAACAGCTGAATTTCAGTGATGACGATGAGCAAGGAAGTAGTAGTCCTAAAGAGAACAGCAGGTAACTTGGGACAGTTTTGCTGTTGACAGTGTGATTTTTGTTGATAGAACTCTGTTCTGCAAAGATGCTTCATAGACATTTGTTTTTTTTGTATATAAAATTTCTCCATTTTTCTCCTGAAGTATTAGTGAGGTAGGGTAGTGATTAGTAAGCCTAATTAATACAGTAGAGCTAATCAAGGAATTAGGTTTTATATTTCTTCAGAAGGTACATTTTTCAAAAGGTTGTTTGTATACTTGGTGTCTAACTGCAGATGAATATCTGGGACCATTTTACTAGCAGAACTGGAGACAATTTCTTAGACTACTTAGTTGCTTCAAGGTCTTGATTTTTTTTTCCCCCTGTACCTTTAAAATGGTTAGGGTTTTTTTTGTTTGTTTATTTTTTGTTTGGTTTGATTTGGTTTGGTTTTTCGAGGCAAGGTTTCTCTGTGTAGTTTTGGTGCCTGTCCTGGATCTCACTCTGTAAATCAGCGTTAATGTATAATAAAATATTAGGCTTTTCCATGCCCTATTGGTAATTTTCTCAGCCATGGCTTTGTAATATGCTATAGTTTCATGATCAGTCATCTGTGAGATGTCCATGATATACTAATTTGATTTATTTTCCTTACTGAACCAGAATAAATTAGAATATAGTCCAATATCACTTATTTATATTCAGGTGATATTTTTTGAGTGGGCAGAAAAAGAAAAACATGGTATGTTAGAGTCATTTGCATCACAGATGACTATCTAGTTTGAACAGCTGCCGTACTGCTATGCTAGTTAACCTTTGATAATGTGAACTAACTAGTCCTCAAGCCACTACAGAAACATAGTATTATTGAATGAATTAACATCACTAAGTCACAAACCTATCATTCATTGCCTTATACACTTTCTTCCCCTGAAATCATACATAAAACATTTCTACACAGAAGTCATTTGCTTATGATGTAATTCTACTTAGCTTTTTTGATATCTTCTCCATTTTGATTCTTCAGTGAGGATCAAAGTTCAAAAACATCTGAAAACACAGAAAACCGAAAAGAAATAGATGAAGCTTCTGGCACTAAATTATCTTCTCAGATACCTGCTCAGCCTCCAGTAGCAAAAAGTCCTTATGGAAAGGGACCTCCATTTAATCAGGTTCGTTGGGGCTGTGCAGATCCTTGTCATTAACAATAATTCAAATGAATTATTCTTACGTTCAAAATTGGAGGGGCTTGGGAAAGGTTATATGGTTTGCAGGCAGGAGTGGGGTGGTGGTGGTAGTTTTGTGAAACAACTGCTTATTTGAAACAAGGTCTTGCTCTGTAGCTTGGCCTCTGCCCTCATGGGTGCTTAACTGTCAGACATATGTCACAGTACTTGACTGGGACTGTGTGTTTCCTTTAAATAAGCCTGAACCTTTGCTGATTTTTTTTTTATTGCCTGTTAATTGGAATTATTGATACAGTAGCTAAAATTATTAAGCCAAAAATGAGGCTTCGCTTTTGTCTTGTTAATCAACTCAGGTCAGAATAGAGGTGTATTTTGATCTCATCTATGAATTGAGTTGGTGTAGCAATAGCTACATTGCAAACTGAAAGGAGGTATATTCAAGAAATTCATTGTAATTTTTAATTAGGAATCATTGTGTAGGCGGCATATATTTGAATTTATACAAAACAGATGGAAGAACATACCCATCACTAAGCTAAAAGGAGCAAGCAGGCAGGCAGTCTTTGAAAGGAAAAGGAAATTTTCACCATTTGCATAGTGGGTTTTGCTTCTTACCTTAACAGAAATGGCAGTGTGGAGATTGGTTCTGTAAAAAGTAATTTTACAGTGACTGATAACGCTTTTGCTAAAATGAGGACAAGGCTGATTGGTTGACTTTGAACAATCTTGTGTTGTATTAAGAAAATTAGTATAGTGCATCATAAGTATTTGAGATAATTTTTTTACTCTCCCCTGCCCCAATCTTTTGTTCTTCATTACAGGAACGTGGACCTTCTTCACACTTGCCACCACCTCCCAAGTTGCTTGCACAACAGGTAGATTTTAGATAAGTGTTGGTGTGTGGTATGCTGTGTTTGGTTTTATTTATAGTTTTCTTTTTATGAAACGGTGCTGTATGTTTGTAACTTTGATGAAACAGTTGTATGTTGTTCACTTGGTGGCTTTGGCATGTTTTTCTTCTAGTTCTTTTCATCATTCTTCTCTAACAGGCACAATGTGCATCTCATTAAAGAGTGAGAAGCACTCAGCTGATAGCTGCTACTTCCACACTAGTAGTCTTCCTTCCTGTTGTCCTTGCTTGTCCAGCCAGTTACTTGTTCCCTGAAGTCAGTCCTGTCACTTACTACAGTGTTATTTCTTGGCATTTAAGAAAGACAAGCTGGGGCTGGAGAGATGGCTCAGAGGTTAAGAGCACTGACTGCTCTTCCAGAGGTCCTGAATTCAATTCCCAGCAACCACATGGTGGCTCACAACCATCTATAATGAGATCTGGTGCCCTCTTCTGGTCATATATGCTGTATACATAGTAAATAAATAAATCTTTTTTTAAAAAAAAAAAAGAAAGAAAGACGAGCTGTCTGCATACCACCTCTTCGTCTTGCCTCATCTACTCCATTTCTTTGTTCTCCATCATAGCAACATTCTTTTAATGAGTCATTTAAACTTAGATGCACCACCACTGCCACGAATACATGTGTATTCACACACATACATGCTTATTCCCTCTTCAAATATATTCCCAAATAATAATTTAACAAATAACTTGTACTAAATTATGTTTAGAAAACAATACTTTATAATAATAATAATAAGGCAAATAGCTCAGGAAAATGGTTTCAGCTTCACGGTGGAAGATAATGTGAGTGTGGGGTCCGGGACATAGCCCAGTGGCTCTCAAGTGCTTGCTCTACAAGCATGAGGATGTGAATTCAAATTGCCAGAATACACACATCCAAGAGATTCATAGATGATGGTGGTGTACACGGTGATGACCAACAATGACACCTAGTTTATTTGTTTGTTTATTTTGGGGGGGGTTCGAGACAGGGTTTCTCTGTGTAGCTTTATGTCTTTCCTGGAACTCACTCTGTAGCCCAGACTGGCCTCGAACTCACAGAGATCTGCCTCTGCCTCCCGAGTGCTGGGATTAAAGGCGTGTGCCACCACCACTTGGCCACCTATTTTAAATAAGGTACAGGGCAAAGACGACATCTGTTCTTTGACCTCTGCACATATGCTTTGCTCATAATTTGTGTACATCAAACCACAAATACACACACACTCACAAAGAAAATATATGAATGGTCAGTAAGCATATGGAAAGGTAGTCAGTACCTTTAATAACTGTTGTAATGCAAATTTAAACAACAGTGATATATTTCCTGTGTATTCATCATTGCCATAATAACGAGGATATAGGATAGCTTGCACACTTGAACAGTGCTTTGAAGTCTGTAAACCTTGTGAACAGTGTAGGAAGGCAGCTTGGCAGTTTCTTGTTAAGGAAAGATGACTTGAGAGTGTCACTGCAAGCTTTTTAGTCAAGAAGAATGAAAATACACAGACGAGTGTGTTTATAACTCTTATATGTAGTTAGGTAGAATACTAAAGAGCAACACAAGATACACATGGGTCATAGTTTCCTGTCTGGTAGTGGAATACCAGACAGCAGTGAGTGGTGTAAGCTACTACAGACTAACCACCAAACTGATTACAGTGCACCAGAGAAAACAGACCAAAGGTACAACTTTTTCTGCTTCAGTGAAATTGTAGGACAGGAAAAGTTGTTACGGTTAAGGTATTTGGAAGTCATGGATAAAAGCAGAAGAGTGGGGGGAAATAAGTGTCCTGTGTATATCATATCCTTTGGTGAAGTTATTTCTCCTTTTTTAGATTGGCTCTGAGCTGTAGGTGAAGCCGTGAAAAGAGATTGGTGGTTTGATAAGACAGCACTGTTGGTGCATGTTCACTTCTTAGCTGTTGTTTGTTTCCACCAGGCCATTCTTTTCCCTCTTTCTTTTTTGGACTCCTGACTGGGCTATAAGTGAATTTCAGTCTTTCTTTATACTGGTAACTTTCCATTTCTGTGTGTTGAAAATCTTGGGTTTTATTGTTTATATTCTAGCCCTTTGTGTGCTTTTCTTCATTCTTATCTTTGCAGGGTTTCCAGCAGTGTTGTTTAAGCTTTAGCCATCATTTGAAACCATCAATGAAAAGTATCACTCACATGCTCCTCTCAACTCTCCATTGTTTGTGGATTCAGTTGTCAGTTTCTCTTACCAGACTGAGTTTTGAGAATTTACTTAGGGCTATTTCTTTGGCAGCCATCTCCTCCATCTTTCTCTGAATCTTTCATTCTAGTCCTTCCTTATTCATATTCTCGCTGCCCATGTGCTGCCATTTTACATATTTGGGCCTGCCTTTCACCCTGAGGCATTTCCCCTCTTAGGCAGTTTTGTCTGCAAGCCGCTATAAAAGCATACGCTTAAATTTATGTTATTTCTAAGTTGATATTTTGAAAATCCTTGTGTTTTTTATCTTAGCATAAACTGAGCAGTAATGATTACCTAGCACCATGAATGGGTATTTGCTCACTCAGTATTTGATGACCCAATTTTTCTCTTCCTAATTTGGTGGGCTGTCTAGACTTAGACTTTACATGTTATTTTTGTTTGTTTGTTTTATTTTTAATTTCCTAAGTTGTATGCACATGCAGAACTCAGAGTTTGGGAAGTCAGTTCTCTCCTACAGTGTGGGACCTGGGATTAAATTCAGGTTGTTGGAGTTGGCAGCAGGTGCCTTGACCCTCCATGGCCATCTTACTGGTCCTATTTCTTTTCATTTTAATGTATATGCTTTGGCAATTAATTTCTTTTTTCTCTCTCTCTCTTAATGGACCCTTCTTCCCACTTCTCCATGTTTATGGCATCCAACATTGGTCACAAAAAGTTGTCAGGTTAATGAGATGACTCAGTGGATAAGGGTGCTTGCTCTCAAGCTTGACAACCTGAGTTCACTCTGGGGAACCCATATAATGCAATAATAAGAGAACTGATTCTCACCAGTTGTTCTCTGACCTCCATATGTACACACATGCATACACAAATCGATATAAAACAAATTATTTCAAAAATTGAATTCTCATCTTTGATATCTTGCCCTTTCAGCATCCTCCACCTCCAGATCGACAAGTACCTGGAAGACAAGGCCCCTTTCCTTCAAAGCCCCAAGTACCTGATAATGATGAAATCTGGAAGCAAAGACGAAAACAACAATCTGAAATCTCTGCAGCGGTGGAGCGTGCTCGCAAACGGCGCGAGGAGGAAGAGCGAAGAATGGAGGAGCAGAGGAAAGCAGCGTGTGCAGAGAAATTGAAACAGCTGGACGAGAAGCTGGGAATCATAGAAAAACAACCGTCTCCAGAGGAACTCAGAGAAAGGGAGAGGGAGAAGGAGAGGGAGCGGGAGAGAGAACTTGAAAAAGAGAAGGAACAGGAACGAGAGAGGGAGCGGGAGCTCGAGAAAGAGCAGGAAAGACAGAAAGAAATGGAGAAGGAAAGACAGCAAGAGAAAGAGCTAGAACAACAGAGGGAAAAGGAGCAAGAACTGCAAAGGATGAAAGAAGAGGAGAAAGAGAGAGAGTTGAAGGAAAAGGAGAAAGAAGAGAAAGTCGAGCCCCAAGAGCCCATTTTAGAGCCTGTGACAGAAAAACAAGAAAGTGAAACCAGCTGTAATAAAGGTATGATGCTCGGCCTACATTTTATATTTAATTCACTTATTCTACTTTATTGGGGAGTGCTGGAGATTGGAAGCAGGTCTTTGCATGTATGTGTGACATGGCATTCTCTAGAATATATGGAACTGGTTTTCCTTGGGATAAAAAAACATTTATGCCTGAGGTTTAGTGTGAATACTAGTCACCCCCTTGTGAATAAATTTGTTTTAGCATAACTAGTGATCCGTTCTGAGATGTTCACATTTGTTCGGTTGCACTAGTTTTGTGACTCACTGTCCATTAGTCCAGTATTTGGGGCAGGGTACATTGGTTTTTGATTTGACAGGGTCTCACCATGTGGCTTTAGTTAGCCTGAAAATTCCTGTGTAGACCCGGCTGACCTCAAACTCAGAAATCCATGTCCTGAGTGCTAGGATTAAAGGTGTGCACTACCACACTTGACTCTCTGCTCTTTTGTAATATATATAGGTTACTTGGTGTTCATGTAGCTCTTAACATGTAAATATTGAGTATCACATTAATATTTATTGAAATAAATGGGAAACATTAGGACCTGAATATTTACTGTGAAGTAAATATATTTTTGTGTAGTGAAGGATTTGGATCTGTGATCTCTTTAGAGTCCAGCTTTATGAGAATCTGTTTTGATAATCTAATAGTCTGATCAATAACGTATACAAAATGAAGGTTTAGGGAGAAATGCTTTTTCCTCTTTAAAGTATATTATGCTTCATTCTCTCACAACAGCATGTATTTGATAGGATATCTCTATTTCTTTGAGCAGAAGAGGAAGCAGTTTTTACTAGACAGGACAGCAATCGCAGTGAGAAGGAGACCACACAAGTGGTGCAGGAAGCAGAACCTGAGTCCAGCTCTCAGTCCCGACCTGCTGGATTATCGGGCTATTTCAAACAGTTTCAGAAATCATTGCCACCACGATTTCAGCGGCAGCAGGTAATAGGAAAACCAGAATACTTCACTTTTGTGTAATTGAAAAGATTTATTGTTCAGTTTTCTGATAACTTAACATAAAACCTAAACCATATAAAGCATAGAAACTTGCCTTAATTTTTTTCTTTTCAATACACTTGTGGGAATTGGTTTTACTTTGACTTTCTCTGTAATGCCTTTTCTATTCTTGTGTACCTCCTCTTCTAGGGCATGATGAGTTGTTATGTTCATTATAAGAAAGTACTGTAACTTACTTAATCTATTGCCAGCTCTGTGCTAATTGTCTTTGTCTTTAAATATTATGAAACAACATTGTTTTCAAATACAATTTATTTGATCATAACTAGAAACTTCAACATGTGTGGTAATTTCATTTTCCAGGAACAGATGAAACAGCAGCAGTGGCAGCAGCAGCAGCAGCAGCAACAGCAGCAACAGCAGCAGCAGCAGCAGCAGCAGCAGCAGCAGCAGCAGCAAGGTGTACTTCCACAGACTGTTCCATCACAGCCATCTAATGGTTCGGTCCCTCCTCCACCACACAGACCTCTTTATCAACCAATGCAACCCCACCCTCAGCATTTGGCTTCTATGGGTTTTGATCCAAGGTGGCTCATGATGCAGTCCTATATGGATCCTCGAATAATATCGGGGAGGCCAGCTATGGATATTCCACCCATTCATCCTGGTATGTTATAGTGACAATGTGACATGGCTTACTTGCAGTATTTAAGGGGTTTTTGTCTGTCACCCCTTTTTGTCACAATTCCCTCAGTATTAGAAATTTGTTAGGACCAAGGACCTCTAGGTCTTTATCCGAAAGTTAGAGCTTTTAGTGCAGGCATTGGTGCCAGCTGTCTTGACAAGAACAAACTGCTAGCTCTGTCCCTTTTGTAAATGTATTATAAATTTTGGAGATGAAAATTATTCTTGCGGAATACTGTTATTAATATTCTCACTCTGCCAAATATTTCAGCATTTGAGTTTTATCTACATGTGTATCCCTTCCTTTTGAGTTCCTCCATCATTTATCATCAACTCTTCAATTTCTTTTAAGTTATCCAAAAGTAAGTTAGCCCTTTTGAGATCTACTTAAAATAATGCCAGATAATCTATCATCAAAATGATACTGTGGACCTTTTAGGAGTGATTAAAAAGCTAATCACAAATTGTATCTGATTCAAAACATGGTGGCAGATACCTTTAATCTCAGGACCCAAAAGGCTTGTGCCACAAAATAGTACAGTCAGGGCTATCTTGATGGGTTTGTTTATGTATGTATGTATGTTTGTTTGTTAGGGCTATCTTGATGGGTTTGTTTATGTATGTATGTATGTATGTATGTATGTATGTATGTATGTATGTTTGTTAGGGCTATCTTGATGGGTTTGTGTATGTATGTATGTTTGTTTGTTTTTAAATCTCACCTTGATACTAAATCCACAGTATTTGAATGTTTGAGTTACATATTTTAATAGGATATTGAACAACTAGGATGAATGAAATTGCTGTAGGAAGTAATTTTCTCCCAAAACTTGCCTTGTTGGTATAATTCTGATCTCTGTTTTTCTGTTAGTTGTTTTTAACATACATATTTTTTTCTTTTAAAGTAAAGTAGACTCCTATTGTGTTTTTCCCCCTTGGTTTTGTTCTTACTAAATTTTAAACAGCAATCAGTCTGTATGTTTTTATCATGGTTTTGTTTCTCTCTCGCTTTATATAATTCTCGTATGAACTTTTCTTACAGGAATGATTCCTCCTAAACCATTAATCAGAAGAGACCAGATGGAAGGGTCACCAAATAGTTCTGAGTCATTTGAGCATATCGCTCGATCTGCACGAGATCATGGAATTTCCCTTTCTGAACCTCGAGTGATGTGGGGGTCAGATCCCTATCATGCTGAGCCTCAGCAGGCAGCTACTCCCAAGTCAGCTGAAGAACCTGGGGATGCCAGGTAATAAATTATTTAACTGATTAAAGGATTAGTAGAATATTGTGCTTAAGAAAGCAACTTTATAGTATCTCAGAAGATCCTTCTGGGGGCCAGCAATATTGTTCAGGGACAAAGGTACTTGCCATTAAGCTTGATGACCAGTGTTTGGTGTTTAGAACCCATTTGGTGGAAGTAGAGAACCAACTCCTAAAAATTGTCTTCTGATTTCCACACATGTACCATGACACAAGCTCTTTCCATCTCTTGTCACAGTTCGTGTGTGTGCGCGCTCACACACACACTAAATTTTTTTTTAAGATAATTCTGATTTAGGGCTGCGCATGGATCTGATAACCTATTAATGTGCTTCATTGTCTTTGGACAATCAATGAGGGCAAACTAGTTGTAAATTAGTTTTTTGGACTGAATTAGATGCTTAAACTTAGTAGATGTTTTAAAACAACTCTTTATAGTACGTCATATATAAAAAAAGGTTTGCCTTCTTATATAGTCTGGCATGTGGGCTGATATTCCTATAGTAGTGAAAAATGATAGACATTTTCAGTCCTTAGAGAAATTAAGACTACAGGTAAAGAGAAATGATAGTTTATAATGGGGCAGTTGGTAGTGAACTCTTATAATCTACAACCAGAGGGTTGGAGTTTCTTTTGTGGGATGTAGTTTAATGATTATGTTGTGTAATTATTCATAGTTAACTAGAATAGGCTTGCTCTTGTATATTAGTTAGGAAATTATTTGTCTTAGTGCATCAGAAGTTCACATCTACATGGTCTAAACATTTTTTTTTTGGTTTAAGTTGAGGTTGTAACACCCATTAAGACCCCAGTTTTAGAACAGCATCTCCACATTTCAGACTACCTTGAGCCCTCTACTAAACCTCATTCTATATTCTACTTGAATGAGTTTGATTACTGTACATGCACCCTTTAAGTGAGATGGGACAGTCTGTGTCTTTGCCACCAGCTCAGACTTTTGTCTGTGTTATAGTGTTGACCAGTGTCTTTTCTTACTTGTCCCTGAGTAATACTGTCGGTCATATTCGCTTCATTCACTCAATTTTATAGACATGCTGTGTTCTCTTTGCTAAGCTTTTTATTTGAGAATAACAATGCTCTTTATGGTTAGAGTTCATTGTTTTGTATTTTATTCTTTATAATTTAAAATTGGAGAGTTATGGGAATAATGTTGTGGGGGTGGGATATATGTACACATGGCAAAGATTGTTTTGTTGGTTATACCTTTGAATTCTCATCATCACAGGCCTGAAACTGCTTTGGACCATGAGCAGATTCCTGCTGCTTATTCTATAGAACATAGTCATCTGGAGACTCATTCCAAAACAGATGCTGCTAGAGACTCAGCTGAAACAGAAGGACAAAAGTTTTTAAGCAGATCAGTGGAAGATGTAAGACCTCACCATGCTGATACAAATAATCAGTCTGCTTGTTTTGATGTGATTGATCAAAAGAGCTTACTTACTCCTCCAGAAGAGCGAATTTCGGCACTAGAAAGTCAACCTGCCCGGAAAAGAAGTGTTTCCCATGGATCTAACCATGCTCCCAAAGCAGAAGAGCAAAGAAACGAGCCCTCTGTCAGCCTTCCTAAAGTTAGCAGCAGGTGTATTGATTCTAAAGAAACTGTAGAAAAGCCAGAGGAGAAGCCAAGAAAAGATGGCTTTCTGCGATCTTCTGAAGGACCTAAACCAGAGAAAATATACAAATCTAAGTCAGAAACTCGTTGGGGTCCAAGACCAAGCTCCAACAGAAGAGAAGACAGTAATGATAGGCCTGTAAGAAGGTCCGGTCCCATTAAAAAACCTGTGCTTAGAGATATGAAAGAGGAGCGGGAGCAGAGGAAGGAGAAAGAAGGTGAGAAGGTTGAAAAGGTCACTGAAAAAGTTGTTAAAACAGAAAAAACAGAGAAGAAAGAGCTTCCTCTTCCTCTACCACCTCCAACACCAGTTCAGGCACAGTCACTGGTTCCACCACCAGTTCAGCCAGAACCAGAGAAACTACCATCAACAGAACCTTCCGCTTTGGCTCAGAAGCCATCTCAAGAGAGTGAGAAGCCTTTGGAACCTGTGGCTAGTGTCCAGGTAGAGCCTCCGGTTAAAACTGGAAACCAACAAAATGTTGTAGCACCAACAGTCAAAGAAGAAAAGCAGCCCGAGAAAGTCATCCACAAAGACGTCATTGGGGCAGAACGACCTCGGCCGGATTCTAGAGCACCAGTTAAAAAAGACTCCCCTTTACCAACTCCTAGGACCTACTGGAAAGAAGCTAGAGAGAGAGATTGGTTTCCAGACCAAGGCTACAGAGGCAGAGGCAGAGGAGAATATTACTCCAGAGGTCGAAGCTACAGAGGCTCTTATGGGGGTCGTGGCAGAGGTGGTAGAGGGCACACTCGTGATTATCCTCAGTATAGAGACAATAAGCCAAGAACAGAGCATGGCCCTTCAGGACCTCTCAGACAACGAGAAGAAAGTGAAACACGAAGTGAGAGTTCCGATTTTGAGGTTGTTCCCAAAAGACGGCGACAGAGGGGTTCCGAGACTGACACAGACAGTGAAGTTCATGAAAGCGCAAGTGACAAGGATAGTTTAAGCAAAGGCAAATTTCCTAAAAGAGAGGAACGGCCTGAAAACAAAAAACCTACCAAGCCCCAGTCTTTCAAGCCTGAAAATCATGTCCGAATAGATAATAGACCATTAGAAAAACCTTACATGAGAGATGAGGATAAATCTAAACCAGGTTTCCTTCCTAAAGGAGAACCTACAAGGAGAGGTAGAGGAGGAACATTCAGGCGAGGTGGAAGGGACCCCGGAGGCCGACCATCACGCCCTGCCACCTTAAGAAGGCCTGCTTATCGGGACAATCAGTGGAACCCAAGGCAGGCAGAACCTCCAAAACCTGAAGATGGAGAGCCACCAAGAAGACATGAGCAGTTTATGCCTGTACCCGCAGATAGACGACCTCCAAAATTTGAGCGAAAATTTGACCCAGCTAGAGAGAGGCCACGAAGGCAACGTCCAACTCGACCACCAAGGCAAGATAAGCCACCTCGATTTAGACGGCTAAGAGAGAGAGAGGCTGCTTCAAAAACAAGTGAGGTGTTGGTACCTACAAATGGCACAGTTAATAATGTTGTTCAAGAACCAGTTAATCCCCCTGGGGACGTACCTGGAAATAAGACCCCAGATTTGTCTAATCAGAACTCCTCAGACCAGGCAAATGAGGAATGGGAAACTGCTTCTGAAAGTAGTGATTTCAATGAGAGACGCGAGAGGGATGAAAAGAAAAATGCCCATGTGAGCTCACAAGCAGTTGTAAAGGTTGGAGAGAATGTTCTGCCTCCAAAAAGAGAAATAGCAA
>CABHPH010061772.1:0-11610 GCA_902168325.1 Peromyscus nudipes
GCCCCGCCTCACACGGACCAGGCTGGTCTAAGAGTTCAGAGTTTTTACTTCCTTGGAGTTTCTCAAAGCTTTGTGCAAGGACAGGGGCGGCCCGAGCAGGATGGACGTCCCCTCCAGGTCGGGCTGAGGTTCTGCCTAAGCCCGCCCTCATTCTGTCTGTGTCTGCGCGTGTTTGAAGGACTTCTGGGACCTCTGCGGCGTTTGAACCTAGTCGGGAGAGGGCATGACGGACCAGAGCCACTCACTGGCTACTGCCCTCCCCCGCCTGGGTCCGCATTTCACCCACCTCCAGCGACTGGAGCTTCTCTCTCTCGGTCTTCAGCTCCTCCCAGACATCACTCAACTTCTGTCTGTGGATACCAGGTTCAGGTGAGACACTGGACCCTTCCCTTTGTCTCCCGCCCCACCCCACTCTGCATTACTGCCCACTTACTCCATCTTCAACTCCAGACGCTCCAGCGCGTTCTTTAGCGACCCCACCTCTTTCTTTAACGATGCTACATCCATATCGTCATTATTGCTTTTGGAAGAAGTTAGTGGAACCACGGGATGAAGTGTGGAAGCTTCTTCAGGGTCCGGAATCTGCTTGATAATGTGTGGCACTTGGGGAGTGGGGACTGACTCTTTCGGGGGCACCTGCTTTTGGGGACCCACCCCTTCAGAAGGCAGCTCTTCTTTGGGGAGTGCCTCTTTCAGGGTTGTCTCATCTTTGTCTGGTAGTCCCTCCGGAAAGGTGGCTTCCTCCACGGCAGACTCATCCTTAGCCCTGGAGTGGGCTAGGGAACTGTCACTGTGTTTCATCATACTGCAGCATCTCACTGAGGAGTTAGGTAGTTGAGGGTGCTCTCCTGGTTCCTGGAGGTCATTTGGAGGTGCAAGAGACTCGGACCCCTGTGTGGTTTCTTCTTGAGGCAAATGCTGGTACTGAGTGTTGTCCCTAGAAGGGTCCTCTTCAAAAAGCATGTGCTCTGGGGTCAAGATCTTTACCAGTGCAGGGGTACTGTCTGCATGAAGGGCCACCTTTGGGTCAACGGTTTCATCCTTAGTTGGTGCTTCTAGGGCAGGGGCCTCATCCACAGAAGGGGCACTCCCTGTTCTGGCAGCCTTGTCTACGGTGGTATTCTCTGCAGTGGGAATTTTGTCAGAATCCAGGGCTTTCTCTGGAACGGGGTTCTCTGGAGTGGAGACTTTGTTGGGAGCCAGGATCTTCTCTGGGCCAAGGGTCTTATCTGGAGTGCGCGTTTTATTTGTGGAGGGGGCCTTTCCCGGGCTTCTCTGGGCATCCTCCTGTGGTGAGGGTAGGGATGAGGTCTCAGTTGGAAGCTGGATTCCTTAAAGGAGCTTCCTTGTTCCCCTTGGGATCTTTCACCCTTACACAACACACCTGTGGAAAGCACCTCCTCCCAGGAATCCCTTCTCCCATATATCCGGCCCCTCACCTGATTGACTACAGAATGCTGTTGGGAAGCCTGGGTTCTGGTTCGCTGCTTTCTCCCTGGTTGCCTGGGTCCGCCATTGAGGAAGCTGCCATTGAAGCCTATGAGAGAAGAACTTCAGAGACCCAAGCTCATCCCTATCCCTCAACACATCCCTGTCTTCCACTGTAGGAAGGGAGCCCTTACCGGGGTCTCGGGAGGGGCGTTTCTGGCTGTCCCCACTGGGTGTAGATGTCCTGGAACATATCTCCATCAGCAACACAAGACGGGGTGGAAGGGGTTTCTCCTCTGTACTCCCCTCCTCCCCAGTACCCCCACCTCCTTACTTGGTTTTGTTAGGTGCCGAGGCAGTTGCTGCCACCCTCTTGACAGAGGGTAAGGATGTTTTGGGTATCAGCTTTTTTGGTTCCTTAATAGGAGCTGGGAGGAGAGAGAGGAGTAATGTCCATCTGCCTAAGTCCTTGGTCATGTATGTCTTGTGCTGTGCACAGAAGCCTGATGGGAGGTGAATTCCATCTGACTTTGGGAGAGTACCTTGGGCTTAGGGAACTATGGAACACCCCACTGTGTAGCACCCCAAAGGAACACAGCAGATAGGTATCAGGGAAGGCTTTGTGGGGGACATAGCTCTCTATCCTGCCAGGTTTTGATCTACTCTTTGAAGACCTGTCCCCTGCTTGGTGCCCATAACAAGTTCTCTCTCTGGTTCAGCCTTCATTTCTTGTTGAACACCCCCCCCCACACACACACACACATACACACATACCTTTTCTTCCCAAGACAGAGTCTTACTTTGTAGCTCTGGCTATCCTAAAACTCACTATGTAGACCAGGGTGGCCTCAAAATGCAGAGATCTGCCTCTGCCCCCCAAGTGCCAGGACTGAAGGCGCTCCACTATCCCCAGCTTTAATTTCCCCTTTCTAATCTCACTGGCTTCTATTGCTGTCTCACACCTTTTATATGACCTCACCCAGTCTTCAGGGTTTAATCATCATCAATAAACCGATGATGCCCAAATCTCCATCTCTGTGACCACTGTGAATTCTCAATCATGTCCAGCTGCCCTGTCACCAAGGTCATGAGCTCAAAGGATGAAGAGATTACACAGAGACTAGGTCTCAAAAAAACCAGTTCAGCACCTACAACATGGTATCTAGATGCAAGTTCCTGTTTCCCATACCCCAGCCCAAGCCTTCCTCATTTCTATTCTCGTGATAAGGCTGTGAGGAACTGGCTTTGATTTTTGTTTTGTTTTGTTTGTTTTTTTGAGACAGGGTTTCTCTGTGTACCCCTGGCTGTCCTGGAACTCACTCTGTAGACCAGGCTGGCCTCAACTCACAGAGACCCAACCTGCCTCTGCATCCTGAATGCTGGGATTAAAGGTATGTGTACCACACCCACTAAGAATAGATACACACATTCTGAAACAGGGTCTTACTATTTATTGTTACCCAGGCTGGGCTCAAGTGATTTTCCTGATACCTACAAGTAGCTAGAAATATATAACCAGGACAACCAGCAATAGTATAAATTCTTAATTTTTTGTTGTTATTCTGTTTCTGTATTTTGAGACAAGGTTTCTCTGTGTAGTTCTGGCTATCCTGGAACTCAAAAAAAAATTTTTTTTGAGACAGGGTTTCTCTGTGTAACAGCCTCTGGCTGTTCTCGAACTCTGTAGACCAGGCTGGCCTTGAACTCACAGAGACCCACCTGCCTCTTCCTCCTGAGTGCTACCACCTCCCAGCACAATTTTTAATTTTTAAGTAAACCTTCTAAATATCTATGTGTGCTTATGTGCATACAGTGCATACAGGTATGTAGGGCAGAGGCCAACTGAGTAAGGGGAGTCATTTCTCCTATCGTGTGAGTATCTGGGATCAAACACAAGGTCACCGGGCTTGAGGCCTTTACCTGCTGAGCCACCTCCCCAGCCCTCCAGTCTACAGTCTTAAATGCAGTGATCTGGATGTCGTGGTGCATGCCAGCCAGCCTGGGCTATGTTGTAACACCTTGTCTAAAAAATTTTATATATATATATTAAAAAATCTCAACAGCCAGGCATACACCTTTAATCCCAGCACTCGGGAGGTAGAGGCAGAGGCAGGCAGATCTCTGTGAGTTCGAGACCAGCCTGGTCTACAGAGTGAGTTCCAGGACAGCCAGGGGTACACAGAGAAACCCTGTCTTGGGGGCAAAAAAAGTGGACAAATGGAGCCCTGAGGCCGGAAAGTGTCACCCTAGTGTTATTCCTGTGGCTGCGACAATGTCTTGATAAAAGCAACGTCGGGAGGAAGGGGTTTGTCCAGCTTCCAGTTCCAGGTTAGTTTATTACTGTGAGGAAGCCAAAGCAGGAAACTTCAGATCCGCAGACAAGAGCAGAGAGAGAATAAATACACAGATCCTTCCCTGCTTGCTGTCCCTCTGCCAGCTTTCTCCTCTTAGGCAGCTCTGGACTCCCTGCCTAGGAACAGTATGACCCACAATGCACTGGGTCTATGTCAACAATCAAGACAGCACAGGTGGTAAAAAAGTGGGTGACTGCGCTGGTTCCTGAGCTTGGGGCCTGTGAGGTGGAGCAGGGTCCCAGGCCCTGCTCCCTTAGCTTACCAACAGGCCCAAAGCTCAGTCGTCCCGTGCCACCTTTCCTTGGGAAAGCCACGTGGCTGGTGGGAATTGGTGTCCTCTGGAAGAAACAAAAACAAATCCTCCTGGAAATCTTTCTGAAGGCTTGCAAGGCTCCCACAGCTCACATCAAGTCATGAGCTCATAAAGGCAAAAAAAAAAACACGCCATAGGGCCAGCCACTGTGAGCAGTCAACAGACCCAACTCACCACACATACGGGAATCATTGGGTAACACGGCACAACCAGGTAAGAAATATTGGGAATTAAGGCTGTATAAGCCACATAGGGATTATCAGGAAGAGCCGGCTATGAAAAGCAAACAGAAAACTTCATAACTACAGATGAGAGCAGCATTCCTGGAAAAATACACAGTGCAAGCCCATGACCTACATGTGTACAGACAGGATTTAAAGTACAAGTTAAACAGCAGAGGAAACACAGCCAAAAGCTAGAGAGAGAATTACTAAATGAGAAGGGGGGGGAGGGAGGGATGATTCAGACCAAGGTTCTCCCCGAGGCGGTGCCTATGTCCTCTCCCAGGAAGGCAGCTAAGAAGATGGACAGGACAAAATGAGCATGTCTGTGTCCAGACACCGTCCAGGGCATTGAGGTAATGTGAGAAAAGTTTCTGCTCCATTGTGTTCCTCCCTGTGGCTGCTCACCCCTTCCCCCAGCATGGTCCACAGAATGGGTCTGCAGTGCAGGGTAGGGAAGGGGTGCGGGTGTGGGTTTGGGGGCTGTGAGGAGCAGCAACTTCACAGGGAAGGCAGCTTGCTCGTGTGACTCCCCCCAACACAACCAACACAAGAGTAGATGAATGGTACTTCATCAGAACACAAAACTGCATCAAAGGGCAACGCTAACTAAGGATGGCTGGGGGCTGGAGAGACCGCTCAGCAGGTAAGAGCACTAGCTGCCCTTCCTGAGGTCAGGGCTTCAATTCCCAGCCTCTCTGTATGACTGCTCACAACTATCTATAATGCCAGTTCCAGGGGATCCAATGCCCTCTTCTGGCCTCCATAGGTACTGCATGCATGCAGTACAAAGACATACATTCAGGCAAAATACCCACACACATTAAAACGGGAAAAAAGGGATGACAATAAAATGAAGATAGGAAAAAATTTTATAAAATGATACTTATTTTACTTATTACTATCGATATCATCATCATCATTTTTGGTGTACTGGGGGTGGAAGCTAGGGCCTGCCTCATGCTTGCCAGACAAGGGTTCTATCACACAGGCTTAGCCTTTCATCTAGTACATAAAGAACTCCTGAAACTCAGTAGTAAGGAACACAACCCAACTGGAAAGCGCCTACAGAGCCAGTAAACATAAAAAGCTTCTCAGTGCCAGGTGGTGGTGGCACACACCTTTAATCCCAGCACTCTGGAGGCAGAGGCAGGTAGTAAGTTCAGGAGCCAGCCTGATCTACAGAGCTAGTTCCAGGACAGCCAGGGCCACACAGAGAAACCCTGTCTTCAAAACAAAACAAACAAAATCTTCTCAGGACCATGAAGCCCCAGACAGAGGAGGGCAAATCCAAACCACAAGCTGCCCTTCGGTACACCAGCACACCAGCACGGCTCTAATGAAGACATCAACAAGCATCGATGTGAGTATAGAGAACCTGAGGATCTTCATACACTTGCTGGGAGGAGGACCGTGAGTTCAAGGCTAGCCTGGATTAATTGGTGAGACCCTGTCTCAGAGATCCCAGGCCTAGGGATGAAACGCCATGTCAGAGCACTTGTCTAGCACGCACGAAGCCCCGGGACTCCACATTGAAATAAATGAGTGGTGGGGCTGGAGAGATGGCGAGTGGTTAAGAGCACTGGCTGCCATTGCAGAGGCCTGGGGTTCAATACCCAACATCTACATGGAGGCTCACAACCATCTGTAACTCTAGTTCCAGAGGAGCCAACACTCTCTTCTGGCTTCCACAGACACCAGGCACAGTGGTGCACAGACATGCATGCAAGCAAAACACCCATACACGGAAAAAAAAAGCCTTTCTCCCCCACCCCTCCAGACAGGGTTTCTCTGTGTAGCTCTGGCTGTCCTAGAACTTGCTCTGTAGACCAGGGTGGTCACAAACTCAGAGATCCACCTGCCTCTGCTTCCCAAGTGCTGGAATTAAAGGTGTGCACCACCACAGCCCAGCTTCAAAACAACTAAGTTTTTAAAGAGAAAGAAAAAAGGGTGAGGAGCAAGAAAGAGAACCCAGTCAGCAATGTGCTTGCTATGGAAGCCTGAGGACATGCAGTATATCCCCAGCCTACATAAAAAGCTGGGGCATTGCGGTGCATGCTTGTGATCCCAGAGCCTGGGAGGTGGAGACAGGATCCCCGGGTTCACTGTCTAGTCAGCCTAGTCCCATCGGCAAGCTCCAAATCCTAGAGACCCTGCCCTCAAAACCAAAGGTGGTGGGTGCTTCACATGGTACCTTTCCCACTCTCCTGAGTTCTCCTTAATAAGTATTAATGAGCCTGTGCTTACTCTGCTCAAAAAGGAAAAAAAAAAAGGTAGAGTGACAGTGGGAAGATACTAAAGTCAACCCCGGGCCTCTGCACGTGCACAAGCAGGTGAGTACATCCTCATAGTCACAGGCACACAACACACACACACACACACACTCTTCTACTGAGGACTATGGTCAGTGGGTAAAGCACCCACCATGCAAGTGTGAGGACCAGAATTTGGATCCCCAGAACTCACACAACATGCATCTACAATCCCAGGACTCAAGGGCTGGAGAGATGGCTCAGTGGCTAAGTGTACTTACTGCTCTTTGCAGAGGATCTGGGTTCGATTCCCAGCATCCATACCAGATGCGAACGTGCATATAAACACATAAATAAAAAAGAATAAAAACTTAAAAAAAAAAACAAACCAGCACACCTACATCAAGATGGAAGGTGGAGACAGGAGACTACCTAAAAGCACAAGTGACCCCATCTCAAACAAGACAGAGGATGAGGACGGACGCCATGGGACACTCGCACCTGCACTAACACAGAAACACGAGGGTACACAGAGATAAAGTTCTACTGATCTCATTCATAACATGGGCAAATTAGTGGGAAAACATTGCATCTTTTCAAAAGATTCGGATAAACAATTTGGGAAAATTCAATGCCAATTTTTGATAAAATCCCTAAGGATACAGGCTTGAGACACAGTTCAATGACAGAGTGGTGGCCTAGTCTCCAAGAGGTCCTGAGTTCAATTCCTCAGTACAAACAAAACCAACCCTAGGTAGAAACAGAATGAGACAGAGAAAACATTACTGCTGGAAGGGAAGAGCGAAGCATCCATTTGCAACCAGGCATGCTGGGATGCACCTGTAATCTTAATATTCGGGAGGTGGAAGTGGGCAGATTAAAGGTTCGAGGTCAGCCTGGGGCTCCATGAAACCTCATCTCAAAAGAAACTAAGAAAGAAAATGAATAGATGGAAGCAAGCCATAAACAGAAAACCTAGAAAGGCAGATTTGGGGGGAGGGCTTGGGGAGGTAGGGTCTTGTCATGTAGTTCCAGCTGACTAGGAACTCACTGTGTAGACCAAGCTGACATCAAACTTGCAGCAATCCTCCTGTCTCCGCCTCCAAAAGTGCTTAAGATTGCAAACGTGACAGCACTAGTTTTGAGGAGCTGAGTTTTTCTTTTAATTTTTTTTTGAAGATTTATTTTATGTGTATGAGTGTTTGGCCTGCATGCATGTATATATGTGTGCACATGTGTGCACAGTGACTGCAGAGGGTAGAAGAGGGTCAGAGTTTCTAGAACTGGAGTTATGGATGGAGTTAGGACCACCATGTGGACAACGGGAACCAAACCTGAGTCTTCCGCAAGAACAAGTGTTCTGAGCCGCGCAGCGGTGGTGCACACCTTTACTCTCAGTGCTCGGGAGGCAGAGGCAGGTGGATCTCTGTGAGTTTTAGGCCAGCCTGGTCTACAGAGCAAGATCCAGGACAGCCAAGGCTACACAGAGAAACCCTGTCTCAACCCCCCTCCCCCCACAAAAAAGGCTGAACATTCACATCACTTTTCGGCATTTTGGCTACAACACTGAACACTCAAGGCTGGAGACAGATGCAGTGATTAAGAGCATTGGCTGTTCTTCTAGAGGACCAAGTTCAGTTCCCAGCACTGACACAGTGGCTCCCAACTAAAGTATAGCAGGGGATCTGATGCCCTCTTCTGGCCTCTGTGGACACTATCCATGTGGTACATAGACACACAATTGGTGTAAACAAACAAAAAAAAGTGTTGAGTCATGTTTTCAAATACTAGATATGGTCATTTGAGGTAATAGTTCCAACTTATAAAATTTTACCATATCAAATTGTTTCTTTCCAAAAGTTGTGTTTTATTTGAGATACTTTGGTTACGTTCATTAAATAATGGCTCTCGCCTTCTCTGTTCTCTCCTGCCCCGGCTATCTCTAGCTCCCTCTTTCTCTGCTCTCTGCACGTGCTTCTTCCCCAGGCCTGGTTCTTTTGTCCCCCCGCCTTCCTCCTAATAAAGCTCTGGGAAAAAAAAAAAAAAAAAAAAAAAACAACGGCTCTCTGAAGAACCTCGGATCAGCTTCAGCTCCTGGGCAGCTACAGTATGGGATCTGTGCCCTCCTCCACAAACAATGCTGCTTCCACACCAGTAAACCCCAACTGGTTTGAGATGGAGCCTAGAGACAGGGACCACAAAAACTTCAACCACCACAAGCCTCCTCCTATGACTGGGCTTCTGGATCCCTCTTTCCTTATTCTTATGTCTGTACCCTGTCTCTTAAATGTTTTATTTACTAAACTTCGCCCTATACCCAAACAAAATGCTCTGCATGAGTTCTCCAAATAGTTCTCACCCTACAAACAGCTCCACTGGACCCAAAACATCTGCAAAAAGGCCTCTTAGACGCCATGGCGACACTCATCCCTTTAACCCCAGCCACATTCGTCCCGTTTTCCCTCCTTCCTTTGATGCTCCGAAGCTCCTGCTTCTTCTGCTTTAGTGCAGCAGTCTTGGCAATGGGACCAGTCACTGTCACTTGAATCAACTCTATGCCCACTTTCTCTCACAGACCCACTCCGTCTCCCTCCCCAGCTCCCCGCCTCCCCCAACTTTCCCAGAAAATCTCTCCGTCCTACTCTGTAACCAAACCGTCTGCTTACAGCCTCTAATAATTATTTTCCAAGTCTTTTCAGGAATACAGGACAACTGCCCGACCCATCGAAGCTGACGATCAAGTTTTCCTGCTGCCACATGCCCAAAGGACCCCTCTTCCATGGACCCCCTCTGACAAATTGTCCCTCCTCAGCAGAAAACAACTATAACATCCCTGCCCTTCTTTTATTATTTCTTTTATTTTTTTAATTTTTTTTTTAGACAGGGTCTCACTTTGTAGCACTGGCTGTCCTGGATCTCGCTCTGTAGACCAGGCTGGCCTCAAATTCACAAGAGATCCTCCTGTCTCTGCCTCTCAAGTGCTGGGATTGAAGGCATGCACCACCACTGTCTGGCCAACATTTATTATATCCTTTCAGAGTTAGGAATGATAATTTCCTGCTGAAAAGACTACATTTCCCGTCTTCCCGTGAGGACTGCTAAAGTCATTTTCATGACTCCATGAGGGGCCACATCCCATCTTCTGGAGGCATTTTGGCCATCTGCACATGAGGTGACAAAGATGCCCTCTTGCCGTGAATAAACATGACTCTGCCTAAGACCAGACCAAGTCTCTCTCTCCCCTCTCTATAGGTACCCTTCGATAATCTAACAACAGCAAGCATCTACTCACCTATGGACTTTGATGCACAGATCTAAGGCTGCAATATAGAGCTCAGTGGTAGAGCACTTGCCTACTTTGTGCAAAGCCCTGGGTTTGATCCTTACCACCACCACACCAGGCTAAGTGACAGTCAGTGCCAAGACCCACACGGAAACATGAGCATATGAACACATACAACTGGACTCACACAGGGTTGACACAGTTCTTACAAGAGCCTTGACCCTTCCTCCCCCCAGGGGAGGTCATTCCTATGGTGTATTGGACCAGTGTGGAACTACAAGTCTTTATGGACAACCAGAAACTGATGGGTCGGGGCTGGAGAGATGGCTCTGAGGTTAAGAGCACCGACTATTCTTCCAAAGGACCCGGGTTCAATTCCCAGCACCCACATGGCAGCTCACAACCTGTCTGTAACTCCAGTTCCAGCGGATCTGACCTTCTCACACAGACATACATGCAGGCAAAACACTAATGTTCGTAAAATAAAAATAAATAAAATAAAATAAGAAACTGATAGGTCTCCCATAGAACAGCCCCTCTACCCCATGTTTCCCAGACACTGACCTGACTCCTCACTTACCTGAATCCCGAGTTATAATTTTCCGTGGGATCAGCTTCCTGATCTAGACAAAAAAGAAATATGAGAATCCAAGGACAAGTTCCAAACAAGTTCCAGCCTATTTAGGGGTGACCCTCTAGCTGAGTTCAAGGAGTTCCATAATGTCTGTTGTTCTATTTTTTCTTTTGTTTGTGTGTGTCTGTGTGTGTAATGTGTGCACTATTGAGTAGGCAAAGGTTGATATAGGGAATCTTGATCCCTCTTCTACTTAATTCCTTTTTTTTTTTCAAAACAGGGTTTCTCTTTGTAGCTCTGGCTTTCCTGGAACTCTGTAGACCAGGCTGGCCTGGAGATCTGCCTGTCTCTGTCTCCCATGCACTGAGATTAAAGATGTGTGTGACCACCACCACCACCACCACCCCCAAAAAAAGAGAGAAAGAAAAAAAAAAGATGTGTGTGCCTAATTTTTTAAAATATTTATTTATTACATAATTACATATACAGTATTCTGCCTGCATGTGTGCCTACATGCCAGAAGAGGGCGCCAGATGTCATTATAGATGGTTGTGAGTCACCATGTGGTTGTTGGGAATTGAACTCAGGACCTTTGGAAGAGCAGCCAGTGCTCTTAACCTCTAAGCCATCTCTCCAGCCCTCTGCCTAATTCTTTAGGGTAGAGTCTCCCAGTCAAATGCAGAGCTCACCAATATGGTTTGCTCTGCCTTACTACCTTCCCGAGGCTGGAAACACAGGGGTGCTGCCATGCCCATTTGCCATTTCCATGGGTTTGGGGGGATCTGAACAAACACTTAAGCCTGAGCCACACCTCTTCAGCTTATCCCTAGATGTTTTTAGAGTTCTGTGTCCCTTTATCTAGTGATCCAGCAAACGCCATGATCCCCGACTTTTCTTTTTCCTATTTTTTTTAAATCTTTTTTTTTTTTGGTTTTGAGACAGGGTTTCTCTGTGTAGTTTTGGTGCCTGTCCTGGATCTTGCTCTGTAGACCAGGCTGGCCTCGAAATCACAGAGATTCGCCTAGCTCTGCCTCCCGAGTGCCGGAATTAAAGGCGTGTGCCATTGCCGCCTGGCCTTTTTCCTATTTTCTGAGTCAGGGTTTCTCTGTGTAGCCCTGGCTGTCCTGAACTTGCACTATAGACCAGGCTGGCCTCATACTCAGGGATCCGCTTGTCTCTGCCTCC
>CABHPH010061775.1:0-32293 GCA_902168325.1 Peromyscus nudipes
CTCTCTCTCTCTCTCTCTCTCTCTCTCTCTCTCTCTCTCTCTCTCTCCACGTGCATGTATATGTGTATGATATATACGTGTATGTACATAATTGGTGTGAGTGTGCTCATCTGTGCCTGTGCATGTATAGGGCAGAAGTTAGCATTAAGTGCCTTCTTTGTTGGTCTCTATCTTATTTCTTGAGACAGACTCTTTCCCTGACCCTGTATCCTGAGTGGCTAGACTGGCTGGCCAGGAAGCCCCTGGGGTCCTCTAGTTCTGGGATGGTGGGCTCGCACTACAAATCACAACCTTTTACGTGGGCATTAAGGACGTGAGCCCAGATCCTCATGATTGTGCAGCAAGCGCTTTCCCCCTGAGCTATCTCCCAGGCCTAAAAATAAGTATCGTAAATGTAATTTTACCATGCACCCAGCATCCTAGCCATCTTCATTTTATACAGTATTTTCTGTCACTTCCAAATATTGGTTCTTTATGTTTTACTCCTCGATTCAGGCAGGGCAGGGAAGCATAGCAGGCGAAGACTCACAAAAATGCATGGCTGAACTGAGCGGCTTCCATCGGAAAGTGCATGGTGGAGACACTCAGTGATCTGTGACATTAACAGATTATGATGTGGAAATAAGGGGCAATTCCTCCCTGTTTGCTTTTTCTTTCCATAGTTCACATAACTTTATGCAGAGTAGATCTGGTAGGAGGGCACAGAGATCAGCTGGGAAAAGTGGGTTCATAAAAACTTAGAGACACAGAGACAATTGTGGGCATTTCTTTTCGTGACTTCTGGTTTGATATCCACATTGGGGCCAGTAGTGAGAGCGCTAGTCTGAGTGTACCTTAGGTTCTGTTGAACTAAATTTTATCAAGGATAGGCACAGACCTGTCCTCCACAGTCTGGGTTGTTTGTTCATAACTTAGAACCCAAGAGAAGGTGACCTGGGGACTGAGAAGTTCCTGATGAGCGAAGCTTCAAGTTTGCTGACTAAACAACTTTTCAATGTTCTGAAAGTTGATTAGCCTCCAGAGAGAAGGATCAAAGTTCTCTTCAGCTTTTCTTTGCTAGCATCCCTAGTGAACCTTGGAACTTTTAGAAATTGTTCCTTAGAGAATAGCTAACTATCCTTGGGGGCAGAAGTGAAAGAAGGAAGCAGGGGATATGAGCAAAGAAGACAAATGAACTTTCCTCGCCACTATGATTTCTCAACGTTTCCCTAAGCTTCTCTGTGTGGACAGTGTTCTTCATTGTGAATAGGGAAAGCAGGTGCTGACTCTGCCTCCTGGCCTTAGGTTTGGACTAGCTGGGAGCTTTCCGGTCTGGGTGATCACTGGAGAGGTGATCGACTTCCTAGTTGAGTCCCCCCTTGTCTGGAGGCATCTTCCAGGAGCTCCTGCCTATGAGATACAGAATGGTAAAGCACCATCACGGAAATGCTTTGTTAGTCACCTTCTAAGGACACAGACATACTGAAAAGAGATTGGGAAAGTGTGAGCCGAGAGTCACATCTTCCTCCTTAGCAGAGGGCACATCCACCCAGCTCTATGCAGGGTTGGCAAAATGCTCTGCCTTGCTCCCAAATCCTGCCTCTCTCTTCTCCCCATTCTTCTTCTATCTGCCTGCCATTCTGTAGATCTCTAGGACTGGCCGATCTACAAATCACTCTGTACTCTGCTCAATCTCCATTTCTCCACCTCTATTCATTGGCAGAATCATTTAAAAAATCACTGAGTACATATGTCATCCAACATTTTTTGGCGGGCGAGGGGGCTCTGGCAGTATAAGAAAGAGAAAATGAAAGATAAACCATGGAAATATTAATTAAATGTGGGGTTTTGAGGCTACATTAGTAAGCAAGCAAAAGTATGACTTGAGATACCACTAAGAGCAATGATAAGAAAAGTACAGCCTAGTGGAGGGTAGAGAGCTTGAGGTCTCTCTAAATGAAAGGCTGGGAGGAGGAGACATCTGTGCAGAGACCAGAATGAGGTGAGGGAAGGAACTCATGCTGACCCATTGGTGTTTTCTTGTGCTTTCCTTTTCTCCCAGGACTGTGGAGCAAACAGGCAGTCACAGCAGAGTCGATGCGGCATTTTCCAAGCTGCTTGGTGGGACTGAGACTGTGGCAGGTTGGATCTGAGCACAGTGGTCATTTGAGGTCCTATCTCCCAGGGAAGCAGAGCTTGAAACTCAAGGGATTAGAAGATGTTGTCCTCACTCCACAGCCATTTTCTTGTCTTCTGGTCCCAGGTGGACACTTTGCAGGACAGATGGAAATTGAAGATTAAAGTTTGAGCCCCGTCACTCCTTCTGGACTCTTGCTTGCTTCTTTGCAGGAAGCACAGTCACTGAGGTAAGAGGTGAACATACCTTTCATCCTACCCCACCGCCCCCAAATGTGGAAGAGTGTAAGCTATTCTGGGAAGCAAGCCCCAGAGTCAGGGGAAGATGCAATTCTTTATTCCCAAAGAGGCCATGTCTTCCAACAGTATCCTGTGTAGATTCCACTTCCCAACCACACTCTATAACTGATCCACACGCAAAGGTTAAAACTGTCAAGTGAACAGAATGCAACTGGAGCCTGTGTTTGGAGAACGTAAAGGATACAAGGAGCCCCATCTCTGTGGAATTGACCAGGAGTACTTAGAATCATTGAAATCCAGTAGGCGTTTGTAGGATCGGGACACTATTGCCAGAGAAGAGGTAGTATAAATTAGCAGACTGTGGTCAGGCAAGTAGCATAATGGCTGATCACAGCACAATGGAGGAGGATTTCTAGCGCATTGAGAGATAAAGGCACACGTTATACCTGGTAAGTACACCTGTTTATGGTGTATGTGGTGTGGTATTGATGATTAGCACTCATCCATTTGAACTTGCACACTTCTGTTACATATTCACATGTGTCCACATATATGAATTCATACATACGTTATCCCTTAAACATTTAACAACAACTTTGGATAGAAACAGTAGCCATGTGGTGGAGTTAAGGAATGCAAGGGACATGTTTCTTGAACCTGGTAATGTCTTCAGTGCTTCTGAGGTGAGAAGCATTGTCCTCCCTCTCTCTCTCCCTCTCTCTGTTGCTCTCTAGATTTCACAGGGAACAAGGACTCAGAACTAAATGTTGGGGAATTACACTAGTGCCACTGAATTTTATCTTGTTGGTTTCCCGGGTTCTGAAAAACTCCGCCACATCCTTTTTGCCACCTTCTGCTTCTTCTACTTAGTGTCATTAGTGGGGAACACGGTCATCATTGTGATCGTCTGTGTTGATAAACGGCTGCAGTCCCCCATGTATTTCTTCCTTGTTCACCTCTCCACCCTGGAGATCCTGCTCACAACCGTTATTGTTCCCGTGATGCTTTGGGGACTGCTGCTTCCCGGGATGCAGGCAGTGTCGCTGGCTGGATGTGTTGTGCAACTCTTTTTGCAACTTGCCCTGGGGACCACGGAATTTTCGTTGCTTGGAGCGATGGCTGTGGATCGTTACGTGGCTGTCTGCAACCCTTTGAGGTACAACGTCATCATGAGCAGTCGAACCTGCAACTCTGTGGTAATCGTGTCATGGGTATTTGGGTTCCTTTATCAGATTTGGCCAGTGTATGCCACATTTCACCTTACCTACTGCAAATCAAATGTGGTGGACAATTTCTTCTGTGACCGGGGGCAGTTGCTCAAGCTATCTTGTGATAATACCATTTTCATAGAGTTTATCCTCTTTTTAATGGCTGTTTTTGTTCTTTTTGGTTCTTTGATCCCCACAATTGTCTCCTACACCTACATTATCTCCACCATCCTCAAGATCCCCTCGGCCTCTGGCCGCAAGAAAGCCTTCTCCACCTGTGCCTCCCACTTCACCTGTGTCGTGATTGGCTATGGCTGCTGCTTGTTCCTCTATGTGAAACCCAAGCAAACGCAGGCGGCTGATTACAATAGGGTGGTTTCCTTGATGATTTCCATCGTAACTCCTTTCCTCAACCCTTTCATCTTCACACTCCGCAATGACAAAGTCATAGAGGCCCTTCGGGATGGAGTGAACCGCTTCTCCAAGTTATTCAAGAGTTAGCCTTGCCCTGAGGTGTTTGCATGGCCAAACACATACTAAGATTGCTAGAATAATCTGACCATAACATCTCTGAGCTGCATCACAATTACTATCATTATCAAATAATCTGGGTACAGAGACTTTAAGTTGTGGCTACATTTTTATCATATTCTTTTCTTCCCAGATCCTCCCCCTTCCCTACCCTTCCAACTACGTGTTTTTTTTCTCTCTTAAATGAAACAAAACAAAAATCTACAAATTAAAAATGCATTAAAAACCACTGAGTCATATTTGTGTTGATCATTTTCTCCTGAGCATGGGACCTGCTGTGGAGTGTGGTTGATATACCAAGTGCCACTCCATTGAAGGAAATCAATTTTTCCTCTCCCAGAAACTATCCATTGCAAATAGCTTTTAGGGTAGGGGTGGGAGTTTGTGCTCACTTCCTCTCCTTTGTGCTGGGATTACCAACTCCAGCCCCGCTTGAACTGTATAGATCTTATACATGCTGTCACAGTCCCTGAGAGTTCATCTGTGTGTCTGCCCTGTTTTTGATGGGACATTTTAAAACCGTCATCACTGTGTGCAAGGGGGGCACAGTAGAGAGACAGTTGACATGGCCGCTTCATTATCAGGGGGGAGGTGTTTATTATGAATAAGAGAGAGAAAATATCCAGAGGCATCTTGAAGAGTCAGAGCAGAGAGAAAACAGACTAGACATGGCCAGGGCTAGTGAAGCAAGGAGAGCATGGTGAGATGGCAAGAGACAGAGCATAGAGCATAACAAGAGGGAGAACAGAGAGGCCACCAAGAGAGCCAGAGGACAGCCTGAGGTAGAGAATGTTCGGGTTGAACCAACCACATGGATTATGAGGAGGCTGAGTGGCCCAGGGGAGGGAAGGGCCAGGAGACTAGCGTGGACTTTGAAATGTACAAGTACTTGTGAATAGAGACCGAGGGACCCTAGAGGCCAGCATGGGCTCTATATGCAACTACAGGCAGCCATATGTCCCTTCTGCCAGAGTTAAAGGGAAATGTCTACTTTTAGGCATTTGGGAATCAGTTTCACAAGTCCCTGAGGAATGCTGGCTTTTATCTAACCACCAGAAATTCTCCTATAGTCCAGGTTGAGCTCATTCCTAGACCTGTGGACTACCTGAGACCTAGCAATCACCTCCCTAATTGGTAAACTTTCTTGAGGTGTTAGAGGAAGAGGGGCTCTCTTACATTGTCACCCAGATCCTACTGCTGCCACAAAGGGGTTGGGTGATGGAGTTGTGTTCCGGGATCTAGAATGAGAAGAGAGCTGGGCTTTCCACGGCCCTGGACCGAGGGGTGTAGTGCACGGAGCAGAAGAAGAGGCAGCCTCTGTTCCTCTCTGGGAGTCTCAGTCTTCAATCTTTTCCAGGTCTCTAATGCCTCCTTTGCTTTTGTTTTGCTTCATTTGTTCATCCTCCCCTGCTGCCCTCCCCCAGCCATCTCCGTGTTCCTCTTTTGAGTGTTCCAGTTCTACAGTGTACTCCTAGGTTCCTATGTTCCCCTCACTATGAACTAACAAACAAAGCAACCAAGTTTTCCATGCGGTTGTCTGCCTTTCTCCAGACAGTGTTGCTCCCTCTCCTTGTTTCCAGCTTTGCCCAACTCCCCTTTCCTGTCAGCTCTACCCTGTTCCTAATCCTTGTTTCCATTTTTTTGGGGGTGGGGTGGGGGGGTCATGGCTGCTTTGTAAAATAATCCAGTGCAGCATTTTTAAAATCTACAAATTGATGCTGTGTGGAATAATCATAGCAAGCTAGTTGAACAGTTTTTGTTCCACCCAGTGGAATCTTATGACGCTGTCAGAACAATGATGCTCTTCCTGCAATGACTAGAAAAGTTATAAGCTACGTATTCTTCAGTGAGAGAACCGGAGTGTACTGAATATAAGTGGCTGGATAGTCACAGTTGCTGTGGATGGCATCATAAGGAAGTGATAACTAGTTGTTCTGAAATTATGGCAATGAAGTGGGCATGAAGCGGAAGGGAAGACAGCACTGTGAACCTCTAAATATTCTTTTCATTTCTGCAAACATATACTAATTTACTATACAAAAATAAAATTATTGAATTTCCCTTATTTGTCCTAAAGGATGTACTAAGTCACTCTCCTGTCCTTTAAATACTCTGCAAGTCTGAGATCTTCTTCATCACACAGATATTTGTCCAAATAAGGAGAGATTTGATTAAGTAGTTATGATGTTAAATCATGATATTTTGGAGCTGTTTTGGATGCATACTTGTAATGCTAGCGCTCAGGAGGCAGACGAAGAGGGCTGAATCGATGCCGGCTTAAATGGTCATTTCTAGGCTGCCATGAACTGTGTAGTGAGAGTCTGACTTAAAACAAAGGAGCTATGGAAGAGGATATGAAACTATTTGTCTTTCTAATTATAAAGTTCTAATTCTGTTCTTTTTTTTGGCTTGAGTGTTGGTGAAGTGCTTAAAATACATTCACTACTGAAAGTGTAAAATTTAATGCAAAGCCTCGCAGCTTTCATTTCAAATGCCAATTCTAAATATATGTAAATTAATTAAAATGTATAGATTTGATGTCTCATTAATTTTGGTGTGTGATGCTTTTATTTATATTCAAGTTTTTATATAAAATTTACTAAAAAAATACAAGGAAGTTGTAGCTTATTGGCGGAATGGTAGTCTCATATGTACAAAGCCCTAGGTTTGATCTTTAGAATGGCATAAAAACAGAACCAGGGAGGTATTTCTAGATCTTAACATAAAAGCTGAGTGTTCAATAATATTAAGAGAATAAGATGTGTGTTGATAAGACCATATCTTTTCCTAAAGTCTTTAATTAAAAAGTGTGATATGTACATGAAAGATGTTTTTAATTCTTCATCAGATGATGAAGAATGGCAATCAAACACAAATCAAAATCACTATGGAAAGTCATTCACATAATGCAAGGTAGATAGACAACAGCATATATGTGAAAGGATGTGAAAGTATTAGAGTCCATATATATTACTGATGGGAAGGTTCAGTGGCTTTTGAAAAAAAATGGAAGTTCTTTAAATGATGTATCATATAACTACATGAACTAGCAATCACACTTCTAGGTATATACTTGAGAAATGAATGTTCGTAATAGTTATAACAGTTGACAGATGGAAAAGCTTAACTACCATTCAGTTGATGAAGGAATCAACAAATTTTTCATCCGTAGAATGAAATACAGGTTGGGATAGCAAGCTTTGCACCACTGTAACAAACACCTGAGATAAATAATTGATCAAAAGGCTTTGGCGATTTCAGTTGGTAATCTGTTGGTCTCGTTGCTATTGGTCCTGTGGAGAGGTCACACATCATGTTAGAAGCATGCAATGGAGGAAAACCACTCCTGCTTGGGAGCAAAGGGGAGGAAGATGAAAGGCCTGAGGATTGTACACACCATATAGAGGGCACACTCTCAGGGACATGACTACATTCCAGGGGTCTTAAAGGTTCCTGAACCTTTTAAAGGTTCTACCACCTCCCAGTATCACAATCGCACAGACATATGGGGGACACTCCAGCTCCAGACTAGAGCGCTGTTACATGCTGAAATACATGGGTGAGTATTGAAAATCTTATTCTAAGTGGAGGAAGCCAGTAAGCAAAGGCCATACATTGTATGATTCTATTCATATGAAACCCAGAAGAAGGAACTTTACAGAAACAGGAAGTACGTAAGTGACTTCAAAGGGCTGAGAGTAAGACCAAGATGATGTAGTGATAGCTAGTGTGCACAGGATTTCTTGTTGAGGTGATGACTGCAAACTACTGTGAATGTACCAAACCTATTGAATTGTACATTTCAAATGGGTCAAATTTCTGACGTTACTTATATCCCAATAAGGCTGTAAAAAGTATATACATACTGGTCAGATATTAAAAAGTGTGTAAGGGAAAGTATATTAGAAGCAAAGTCAAAACTCCAATCCAAATGGCTTACTAAACCCATTAAAAAAAACTCATATCACTGTTCCCTAATAAAGGCCATATTTATCTACCCTTCATGAGTCCCTTCCCCAGTAATGGAAGCAACATCCACAGAGTCCCTGAATATTCTTTTTCTCACACCAGCCCCTGCCCAAGCTTCTTTAAGAACCTGTGCAGGAGTAACTTCCTGTCTTGCGGGAAATTCAGACTTCAACCACAGAAATCACTAGATGTCCTCATTTCCTGGCCTCAATGGTCTGCAACCATCTGTCATAAGACAGGAAGTGTGGCAATGGAAGTTCCCTTTTCTCAAAAAGGATCAAGATTTCCTTTCTGTTGTCTGAGTTGTGGGGCTGACCTCTGGTTGGAATCCAGTTGCTTCTTCGTCCTACCATAGACTCAGCACCCCTCCCCTGCCCTGTGACAACTATGTGTTAAGACCATCAGAGAACTTATAGCTCCTCAGGGTACAAACATAATTCCAGTATCCACCAGATTATTTCTGATGGCCTTCTTCAAGCAGATTTTAACAACTAGTGCATTATCTCATTAAAATTATAAATCTACCAGCGTACTAGCAACATCGAAACCTAGAAATTAGAAAAACAACAGTATTGTAATAATAGAATTTATGGTTTATTTTGACTAGTGGCACATATACATATCACAGTTAGATGCAAATGCTGAGTTAATTGTTGGGTGACTTCAATTCCTTTAGTTTTCTATAGGCTTCTTATTACTCAACCAATGCATCTCTTTTCTCTGATGACTTTAGGTGCGTATGCAGCTGCTATCTTCTTGTGAACACAGAGAACAGTTAAGAATCCCAAGACTTTATTTCATTCATTCTCTCCTCTCTTTTTGTGATCAAACCCCCTGCTTCATCTCTCACGATTTCCATTTGTCCCCATTTTGCTCTTTCTTCTCTAATGAAAAGGAGTTATATATGCCACAATAGAATTTTACGCCAAACCAAGAAAAAATTTAGCTTGAGTGTTTTCTCAGTCACCCTCCTCTCCCTGTCTCTCCTGCCCACCACCCCCTTTTCTTTGCTCCTCTCCCTTCCTTTCTGCTCTCCTCTTCTCTCCTCCTTTCTTCTCTCTTCCTACCTCCTTCTTTTCTCTTCCTCTCCCTTTCCTTCCCCTCCTCTTTTCTCTGTCCTATACAAACCCTTCTTCATTCCCACAATGGTCTCTCAGCTGTAGAGGTCTTCCCAAGAGCCTTGCTCTCAATTCAGACTGAGGAAGGCCTCTTTTTCCTGAGCTTCTAGGGAGGGATATGGGAATGGAAGCCTTTTGGGAATAGGGGAGGTCATGAAGCTGAGTTTATCTTCTACCCATGCCACCTTCTAACAGTGCTCATCTCTATTCCATTGCCAGTTTCTTCGAAATAATATGGGCATGTACTCTAAGGATGAGATAGATCCTGTCTTCAGGAAAAAGCCCATTGATCAGTCAAAATGCTCAACTCTACAAGAACAGATTTCATTTCCATATCAATTTCATCTCCAGAAAACTGACCCTGTCTACTGGAGAGCACTAGAATCCAGTCCCCTCTCATAGGAAGTGTGGTCTTGGGGAATGCCTGGAGTAGGACAGGAATTTTCCTGTTGTGTGAAGATGTTTGTGAAAGGGAATAACATATTGACCCTGAGGATTTACTGGGAAGCTCCACAGCAACCTGTGGAAGACGGGCACAGTCTTTGATGTTCCGTATTTTCTGAACTAGTTTCAGTTGCAACTAATTTCTTTTGTTGGCTCTGTGGATATATATTTGCTCTTGTTGCAGAGACCCGTGATCATTTGGGAGTCCTCTCACAGATCCAGCGATAGCTGATGTCACATGATGCAGCATCAAATGTCTTTGTCAGGCCTATAGTGACACAGTGGAAGTTCTGATTCTCATTCGTGACACTAAATGAAGAGAGAAAGCATGGTTAAGGCTCCTTGGTTCAGTTTTGTCTTGGGCTGTTAGTGAGGTGAGGGTTGCATGGGAGCTATGCATGGAAGAGATGCAGCCTCATGCAACTACACACCCTCCTCTTCTGCACTGGGCCTTTCTTCCCAATGGAGACCATTTCTTCTCAATACATCCTCTCCAGTCCAGCCCTATACCCACTGCTTCCTCTCAATACTCCTGTGAACACTCACAGATTCCAAGAATCTAGGTCTAACTTGTTCATTTACGGTTGGAAATATTTCCAACCTTTGAGGGCACTGTCAACACCCCCACCCCCAATCATATTGCAGTATTGCTTGCATGTTTATAACAGGAAGGCCCAAGGAAGGTGGGAAGAGATTTTTTCATCCTTTACTGAATGCAAACTGGATCTTGGAAAACGTGGTGGAGGCAAGCTGTTGGCCTTCTCCTACTTCCTTCCTGCCATTCAGATCCTGTTGGTCTGACTGCAGAGTCTCATTTCATGAAAAAGGTGCGTGAGATTTGGGCTCAAGGGACTGTGGAATCAAACTGTAGCTCTACCCTATTGCTATGTGAAATTCAATACATTTCGAACCTTGGGAGTAATAAAAGCTTTCTTTATGGCATCCCAGTGACTACAGAGAAATAATTCATGCATGTGCTTAGCACAGCATAGTGCCTGCTGTTTAGGAGACAGTGAGCAGAACAGAGTCCAGTCTACGCCTTTGAGCTGTCTCAGCATGGCTCTCAGGTTTAGTCTTCTCTTGCAAAAACCCCTAGGGAAAGGTAAGGTGTTCACGTACTTGCCATTGAAGGCAGAGTTGCTGATCCAGCGCCACTTTCTTTCTCCAGGCTGACGTCTCAAACCAACAAAGTACTTCTCGGCACCAGCTATGTCCTGAAGATACTTCTAGAAGTTAAAAAAGAAGCAGCTCATCAGTGAGTTCTTCAGTGCTGAGCTGGTGGTCCACGGTTGGCCTGGTTCTGGGAACTAAGAAGCCCCCCCACCCTCCCTGGGGGATTAGACAGTGGGTGTCACTGGCACATTTGCCATAAGAAATGGGGAAGAAGGATGCCACAGTCAAAAACGGGTCATTTCATATACACATTTTATAACTGGCATGCCTCTGTTTGTAGGAATTTCATCATTCCAGAAAATATCTCGTTCCCAAATAAGTTTAATCCAGTGGAAAAGTATGTTCAGAGTTATCAGCAAACCATTGATGCTGTGATCCTTCCCTGTGGTCAATATGCAGTGGAAGCTGGGGAGAGCAATGTGGTGAAAACTGGATGCACCAAAACTTAAATGGTGAATAGAGGGAATGCAGGGATCAATTTCTTCTCATTCTCCTCTTCTCTTTACCCTGTTTTCTCTCCCCATCTGCTGCCTTTCCTTTGCTTCTGATTATCGACCTGAAAACATTTTGCTTTTCCACTTGGGTGCTTTACCCCAGAGAATTTGGGAGATTCTGATCTCTGACCTTGGTTATCGATTCAGGGATGGCCCTCTAGAAAATTCTGCCCCATCACAGCATGATTTTTGGGAGGAAAGGATGGGGGAGGAAAACATGAGTACTGTATAGCATAGTGTCCAGTATCCAACCAATGCTAAGATTTGAAGGAGAGGCAACTATAAATAAAATAAGTATTATTTTATTTTATATATATTATTTTATAAAATAATAAAATTGATGAATTTAGTGTTTTCTTGTTTAAGTATATGATCTTAGTCAAATAACTTTTATTTTGACTGAGGAGATGTGTCAGTTTGTGAAGCATTTGCTGTGTAAGTGTGGCTATTTGAGATCAGATCCCCAGAACCCATGGGAAAGCCTGATGTTGTAGTGATCATCTGGATTCCCAGTGCTCCTATGGCAAGAGAGGAAGAAACAGGAAGAGCCCCAGAAGACTGGGGGAGGGGTGCAGCTAACCTACTATGCTGTGGTAAATAGCAAGGCACCTGGCCTCAAACAAGGTGGAAGGAGAGGTTGTTCTCTGACTTTTACATGCCTATTGTACACACACACACACAACACACACACACACAACATTACTTTTCTTTGTTCTAATTTCCTCATTGCAAATGCATAAAATATGCGTAATAATATGTCTCATGGCAGCCACACAGTAAAGGGATACAGTAAACAAAGCTGTTACACAGTGTTAGTCTGCTCTCATTATCACAAAGATAAAGTGCAAGCTCTGTTATCTGATTCTCTGTTTTTCACATTACTAATCATATTAACATATCTTTTTTCTTATGCATACTGAGATGATACATTAATATCTTAAGTAATTCATATCTTCCTCCTTCACTGTATACATTAACGTCTCACAAAGTATTCTGCAATATTTGAGTAATTTAAATTATTATATTTAACATTCATTCATCCACTCATTTTTGTGTCTGTGTGTTTTTGTGAGCTTATGTGTATGAGCATACATGTGGCACTTTTGGAGTTAGAGGGCAACTTGTGGGAGTTTCTGGGACCATGTGGGTCCCAGGGATTGAACTCAGGTCATCATGCTTTGCAGCAAGTGACTTTACCCACTGAGCGATCTTCCTAGTCCTTAAGCTACTTCTACATGCACTAGGTCTTTGGTCAATCCTTGCACTTTAAATGTCCTGGTCTGTCTTTAAGATATAAGCCTGATGCTGTAGTTTTGGGGGGAAGACAACAGAATCTGGATTTCTAGTTTAGATGAAAATGAAGAACCTCCCAATCTCAGGTTTAGAACAAGGACTGTGAACTCCCAGCTAGGCATGTCTCTACGTACCATCATCCTACCCCTAGTCACCACATTTTCCCATAGACTCCACCAACTGCAGCTGCCATAGGCAGACTATCTTATCACACCATCCCAATGCTTTTACCAGTATCTCTGGTGTGTCGACAATTGCCAGTGTGGATCCTTTTGATGCACAGTCATCCCTGCTGTTTTCCCAAGATGATTCAGAGGTGGAGAAGAAGAAGCATCTTCCTCGATGAAAATCCCAGTCTTTGGGACAGATTGGTGAGACTGGGGGGTGGAGAGGGAAGGAGCAGAGACAGAGATGGAATGAATATATTCGATTAGTGTTCTGGAGTGGGGACCTTGGAACTGACTCATAAAATGATGGGACATACGTTTCTTTGTGACTACCGATATAAATTCTTCCCAATTCAGGTAGAAATTCCATCATTCTAGTCTGTTTTCCTGCCCCTAATATAAAGGGAATGAACATGAAGCTCTTCATGGTCCCTTTGAGCCAAAGTCCCACAAGAAAGGGGGCAATGGGAAAAGTCCTTAAGCATTCAGCTTGTGTAAGCCAGGCTGGCCTCGAACTTGTGATCCTCCCGCCTCTGTCTCCTTCAGCAAATCCTATCAGTGTGAGCCACTACTGAGTTCCAGGACATCAAGGGCTACACAGAGAAATCCTGTCTTGAAAAATAAAAACAAACAAACAAAAAAACCAACCGCCCAAACCAAAAAACAAAACCCCAAATCAAAAAACCTCAAAACAAACCACCACCAAAAACAAACAAACAAACAAAAACCCAAAACCCAAAAACCAAACCAAACCAAACCAAACAACAACAACAACAACAACAAAAAGAATCCAGCTTGTGAGTACTGAGGGGATGGGGGAAAGCAGGGACCATGCACTGTACCTGTCTCATAGCTCCTTGTAGGCATGACGCTTTCATTATTTCCCCCAAAGATTTGTGAGACTGAAATGAAAGGAAAGCCTGATGGTTACTATCCAGTGAACACAACAGTCATTAGGATGTGGACTGTTGAGCTCTGACTCTTTGTTTCTAAGCATCCCTGATGTTCTAGATTATTCAGAGGTGGAAAGAAAAACCATCTTCCTTGAGGAAGTGCTCAGTGTTTCGGGAAGGCTGAGGAGGAGGGAGGGGAGGGTGTGGAAAGGAAGGAAGGAGGGAAGCAGGGCCTGAAAGATGCTATGGAGATGACAAGGACCTTGGCCACTCTGAACTAGAATCATCAGAAATTGTCTTTCTTTGAAGCTTCCATCTAACTATTGCCATGATCTATTATGCTTGGCACTCAAGTCCTACTTTACACTCCACTTCTTCCTATTATGGTAGGAGATGTGAAATGCTTGGGAGACCAACACAAAACAAAACAAGAACAAGAGGTGGGGCTGGGGAGACTGGTATCCCAGGGAGGCTCTTACTCCTTATATACACGTTTGACATGCTTATCCCCAGAGAACTCTTTGAAGTACTTTTACTCCAGCTCCACACAGTGTTTTTGCTGTTCCCTTTATTTCTGGTGTCCAAACCCTCTATAAGAAGCTATAACCCCAGGCAGCTTTAGATGCTTTGCTCATTAGGATTTCCTCAGCTCGGAAGGATTGTAAGTGAGTACAACAAGATCCAGGATTCAGGGAGTTATAGCAGATAAGGAGGTAGGTAACCTTTTAGAGATTCCTCTAAGCAGAGAAGTTTACTTTTTACAATACAAATAATGGGGATTGATGGACCCCTAAGAGGATCATTTTTTTTCCTGGGAGCATTGACTGAGCAGACAGCTACAATGGCTCCCTAGGCTGCTGAAATCTCCCTTCAGGGCCCTGGTTATTTATTGGTTATGGCTGAAACTATCATTTACCCAGCTACAAATTGCTACTTAAAATAAGATTGATGAAACAGACAAAAGCATTCACCTTTTAATACATTCCCTAGTTCAGAGACTTCGTAATATTAGAATAGACTGTTTTATGTTAATTAGAAATGACTTTATTTGGTCCTAAAGACGTCAATAGTAACCCATATCTTAAGAGGCAGTGAGAGAGTTCTTGCAGAAAGCTACAAGAAGAGTGGGCTTGGAGCCAGAGGGGCGGCACAGTCCCCAGCATCTACAAGTTGGCACACACCACCTGTCACTCCAGTTCCAGGGGCATCCACAGGCACTGCATGAACATGGCAAAAACATTCATACCCATAAAAATAAATCAATCTTAAAAAAAGAGGGGTTGGATTGGAAGCATCATGTCCTCTGTGGATGAAACATCTGGAGCTGGGCTTTCTATTTCATCCACAAGGCTCGATTACTTACCTGTGTTAGTCTTCTTCTGTCGTTGCTCTGGCATGATGTTTGGCACACAAAAAGATGCCTAGTCTTTTTCGTGGAACATGAATTCTTGTGTGTGTGTGTGTGTGTGTGTGTGTGTGTGTGTATGTGTATGTGTGTGTTGTATGTTCATGTTTGTGTGGGTACATGTACATGTGTGTGAGTGTGTATGCATTTGTGTGTGCATGTGTGATTAGGCCAGAGGTTGACATTGGGTGCCTTCTTCAAACGTTGTCCACCTCATTTATTAAGACAAGATCCCTTTCTGAGCCTGGAGTTTATTAGTTCAGCTAGGCTGACCCGCCAATGAGCACCAGGGATCCACCCATCTCTGCCTCCATCCACTAGACCTGGGGTTACAGACATAACTCTAACCCTTCACTTTCAATGTGTGGTGGAGATCCAAGCTCAGGCATGCATACTTGCGGGGCAGATACTTTACCAACTGAACCATCTCCTGAGGCTAGAATTTGATTTCTTTCCTTTCTTTTGGTTTTTCAAGACAGGGTTTCTCTGTGTAGGTCTGGCTGTCTTGGAACTCACTCTGTAGACCAGGCTGATCTAGAACTCAGAGATCTGCTTGCCTCTGCCTCCTGAGTGCTGGGATTAAAGGTGTACATCACCATACCTGTCTAGAATTTGGTTTCTTTATAACCATTCTTGTAAGAATCTATGAAACACATTATAGTAGCACATTATAGTAGTTCCAGGAGGAGAACTGAGGATCATGTATTTCATGCAGAGGCTGGAGGTGTAGCTCACTGCTTTTCCTGAGCAAGGTCTTGGGGTTAATCTCTAGTACTGGTAGGGGAGAAAATCACTATCAATGAGTTTGCTGTTCACTTTCACACTTGCAAAGGAGAAAAGGACCTTCACGGAGCATTTGCCCGCAAGTTTCTTAGGGACTGTTAGAAGCCAGCTTGGTGGTTAGGGAGATTACCATTCTGCACATTAGTGGTTCCGTAGCTCTCCGTGGGGATGAAGTCATCATTACTTTTGTCAAAAACCTGTGGGACTGCAAAGAAAATCAGCTAGTGCCTCAGCCTCCGTGTGGCTGCAAATGGGGGCAGCCAGTGAGCCACAGGGGATGCCAGGGGACTGTGACCACAGCAGGAAGTACTGAGCCTCTGCCTCATAGAGGGTAGTATATGCTTTATTATAATTTACATTGTATATATTTTCGTTGGTCTTCACTTATCTACTCGTGTATCTTCTCTGCTCTTATGATAGTCATTACAAGTTAAAATTGGGTCACAAGGAAAATACCTCTTACCCAACTCCAGCGATTTACTCATGTTTCCTTCCTCCTTTATTTTTCTTACTGGCTTCTGAGCTAAATCTTTGGCTTTGAAGCTTCTCTTACTAATGAATTTATTGAGAAGAATTTGTGCATACACGTGTGGGCATGCGTGCATGCACACATGCATGTGCACACCCACACACCCACACCCCTCTGTTAAATCTTGATCCTCTAGTTAGCTCTCCACACAGTCTTATTGGGTTGAACTGGAGCAGTATTTTTTTTAAATTATAGCAACAATAAAAAGGCATACTAAATATTCTAGTTCAGATTATCCAAAAGCTTCATGTAAGGGCTCTACCTTTTTTACACAGTCAGTTGTGCATCTCCATTGTAGACCACTAAGCCAACCTGGCCCCCTGTGTCTGACAGAGTGTAGAAGGACACTGTGGAAGAACTTGGGCGCTGAAACTTTATACTCAACCTGGCATTCTGAGTAGAGGAATAAAATAAGGATACTGAGGAGAAGGCTTGTACATATACTCACAATACAGCAGAAATAAGGTCATTCCAACAACTTTGATAACTACTATAATAAGCCCTGAGATGATCATGTTCCAGTTCATGATGATGGGGATTCAGGGACCTGTGAGGACCAGAGCAACATCATCAGTATCTGTGGATGAAGCTGCTTTCTCCATGCCTTAGCCTTGTCTCTTGTTAAGAGTACCCAAGGGAAGACTCGAAGACAGGCATTCTAGGGAATGGAGGAGACCCAGACATGTCCAGAACACTGATAAGGAACTTGACATGCTGTCTCTCTTTCGTGTATACTTTAGCATTAGGTCTGAACCTTATCTCCATGTGTGGTTTCATAAACCATGTCTGATACATAAATCTCCTGTAATTCAACAATGCTTAGTCTTAAAATGACCCTTGCTTACAAGCTTAGTCTTGGCAATGATAATCTCACTTATAGAAGTCTTAGTCTCCCATGTGTCAGGGATATGTGACAGATGAATGGAAGACAGACAGACAGACAGACAGACGGACGGACTTACCTGAGGTCTCTCTGGAAGTCTGGGCTGGCATACAGATAGGAGTCTTTTCAGTAGGCTGATGATTGTGCGGAGCAGAGTTCCTTGTCTCCTGAGCATATGCTCCTGCTCAGGCAATGGGTACCGTACTTGTTCACAAACTCACTGTGCTAGCAGCATCTTCAAACAAACACTTCTTCCTGTTCAGTGCTCTTGGCAAAGGAGCAGGCAGGGCAAAAAGGGGAAGGGAACCTCTAACGCTGCAGGCAGAAGGTTCCTGTCAGGGAAACATTTCTAGAAGGATGTGGAAAACCACCCGCCTCAGCACAGACTCCCCTCTCATCTGTTAACTTTCTATTGCTCTTAGGACAAGGCTTGGCTTCTTAATGCAGTATATAATTCTTGCATAATCTTTTTTCCATGGATGTGCTAAGTATTCTCTTAGCACCTGGGATATATGTGGTGATTCTGTGCCTCTCATCGGCACCAAATTTGCCCTAGTCTTATCTGCCAGACATATTACTGAACTGAGTTTTTTTTTTTAATGAATTTTGTCTTTGGTCTCATTTTCTCATCACATGGTCACATGACACACCATTATTGACCACATAACTACATAGCACTGATAGTATCACCTGTTCTCTCTATCTCAGATACACAACAGACTTCTCTATGTTCTCATTGACTAGATAACTCTGATGCATCCTTTAGACATCACTGCCTTTGCCAATCCTCCACTCATATGTCCCATTGGGTTTAGGTATCCCTTTCCTAGTACCATGATACTGGGTACCTGTTCCTTGGGAACAATTGTGGGATGATTATCTACTTACTTTCCGTACTCTGAAGCTATGAAGGCTGAAACTATTTATTCTTTCACTACTATGGCCCTGGAACAAGCTTGGCACTTGGAGCACGGTACTTGAAAAATGGTATCTGACTTCTAGGCTTGTAGTTCAAACCTTTACTTGTGGATCTATCATCAGGCCTACAAAATACATATTTCTGATCAATTAACTTTTGTGTGACACTACTTATAGAAACTGATAAGTTGGTTGTCATTGTTTTCAAAGATAACATAGATGTTATCCAAAGATACAAATTCCTGACTGAAACCCTAACTCAAACAGCCAGCCTGGACTGCAGACCGTAATGACAGTACTTCAAAACGTAACTCATCATTCCCTTGTTTGTAAACAAAATTAACTTCTATTATTAATGGTTTGTTGTTTTAATACAAATTGCCACTTAGTTTATATAGCAACTTAGAGTTCATAGAAAAACCCCAGTTCTTAATAAGTAGAAGTACTCTCTAATAGAGTACTGTGATATACTCAAAGTGATGTGCTAGGGAATGGAAGTGAGGGGAAGCTGTGGGGCCTGGACAGGGTGGTTCAAGGCCTGTGCAAGGCTCTCAGGTCCTAAAGCCTCCCATGGAAACACACTTGACTCCCACTTAACTCTAGTGACTCATTGAATAACTGGAAGTTCTATTGCAGAGGGGTCATTGTAATTGGATGCTGAAGACACTACCTCATTAATATCAAGATGTGTCATTTCCAGACTGATGTAGCATGGTACTCAGAAGACAGACATCCTATGCATATGTCTTTAACCCAATCCAGAAATAGTTACTAAAAACAACACCCATCTTTCTTCCTTGAGTCTTGTAAGATCTGACCCTTCTGGTGTCTACCAGTAACCATCACAGGTGTGAATATGGGTAAAGCTTTTTATATCTCATTTAAAGTTTTAACAAAAAGGAGGCTGGGTGTGATGGTTACACCTTTAATCCCAGCACTCAGGAGGCAGAGGCAGGGAGATCTCTGGGTTTGAGGCTAGCCTGGTCTATAGAGTGAGTTTCAGGATAGCCAGGGCTACACAGAGAACCTCTATTCAAAAAAGCTTAATAAAAAGAAAAGAAAATCAATGAATATGTTAATGTAACGCACAATAAATTAAGCATTAAAAAAGAAAGATCCAGTTTCCATCTATGAGTCAAAAGTTTTATGATGTGGGAAATATTAGACCACATCTATGGTCTTTAAAAGATGTCAGAGAACATTGACTCTGTAAAAGGAAAATGCCATTAAATAGCCAAGAGTCACTAGGAGGTATAATTGGTGATTTAAACAAAACAAAACAAAACAAAACAAAACAAAACAAAACAAAACAAAACAAAACAGTAGGACGAAGGACTAGTTAGATACCATAGGAAAAGTGAGAAAATCAGAAGACATGACCGAGATAGCAATTCAGAAGTCAGAGTAAAAGGGAAAATGATAATTAGAGGAGAAATATTGGATCCAATGAAAATACAACTAGAGATACCATTATGCAGTAAATTAAAGAACAGCCTCTTTATAAAATATGATGAAAGCCAAATTAACTAAAAAAAGTCCTAGAATTTCCATTGCAAGTAAATTAATGATGTTATTATGAAAAAAACTTTTTTTCTTTCTTTTTTTTTTTTCTGATGGCATGTTTCCTGAAAGATGTTTACGGAGTGCAGGAAAATATGCATCATTTCAATAAAGACATGTGAACATCTATTCTAGCTTGATACACAGTTACTGAAGATATGTAATAAGGCTGAGACCTTAGCAGACAAAAATTAGCTAAAGATATAAGTAATGTAAATAATAATTGTGGGTAGTTAGTGATATTGATTTGGAGTATTTATAAAAACTTTTGTACTATGAATTAGACTAGGATGTATAAAATATCAAGACATGACTTATTTTCATGTGCTACAAAAAGTCTTGCTATTTTACTGTGGAAATCCAAATTGGCAAGCATGATTCGACAGAAGCTCTCTGTGGAACATCTTACAGTCATGCTCGACAGTGACCTAAAACTACTGTGGCCACCTTTCCCAATGACGAAGAATTGAAATTACTTCATTGCATCATTTATCAGGAAATACATTGTGCTAACATGTTCATGAATGTAGTAACTAAGGCTGGGTGCTATGCAGGCTTTGTATGATGAATTGGATTTATGGCACAAAATTTTTAATCAACATTAGAATGAACAAGTAATGTGTGTGTGCGCACGCGCATGTGCATGCACACATGGATTGAGGTGTACCATATTCATTGACTCTAAGATTTACTCAGGATATCTCCTATCCAGTGGTAAGAAGGCATTGCTAATGTTATAATTAGGATATAGGAGTATCTTCCCCAGTGCCTTATATACAGAGGCTTTGTCCCCGATGTAAACAATATTCAGAAGGCTTTTTTTGGGGGGCTTCTGAGAAGTGACTGTCCAGACCATGAGGGCTCTGCCTTCATCAATGACTTAGTCTATCAAAGGATTTAAATTTTGAATAGACAGTAGGGAGATTGTGGGACAGTGGAAGGTGAGCTTAGTTGAGAGAACTAGGTCAATGGGAGGAGGGGAAGGTTTCCTTAAAGGTTAATTCCTACCTTGGCCCTCTGTTTCCAGTCTTTTTGATACTTGCTGGCCATCATGAGTTGAACAACTCTGCTCTCACACACCCCTTTACCCTGATGCTTTCTTTTACCATGGCCCCCAAAACAGTGGAGCCATCCAACCATGGACTGCATCCTCTGACACCAGCAGCCAAAACACATCCTTCTTCCTTTAGGTTGTTTACACCATGTATTTTATCACAGCAATAAGTCTGACCAATAAACTAATACACTGTTCTATAGTCACCTAGAACCACCTCTCCCAACTTCATATTCTAAAAATCATGGGTGCTTAAGGTCCTTATGCAAAATGCATTTTTTTTGCAAATAACCTATGCAGTCCTCTCATAGATTTCAGTAATTTTTAGATTTCTACAAATGTAATTTTTAAAAGTATGTTTGCTTGATAGTTGAATTCACAAATGCAAAACTCATTTGTTTAGATGGCTGACTATTCATTATATTTTAAATTTTATTCCTTAGTAATATGTAATATAATGAGGAATTATTCCGTTGATGCCATCTTAGATCCTGTGAAATATAATAATAAAGAATACCACAGGCTTCGTGGTTAAGAGCACTGCCTGTTCTTCCAGAAGATGCTGCTTTAATTCCCAGTACCTGCATGGCAGCTCACAGCTGTCTGTAACTCCAGCTCTAGGGGATCTGACACCCTCACATAGACACACATGCAGGTGAAACACGAACGCACAGAAAATAAAATAAATAAGAAAGAGTACCATAAATTAAAGCCATCACCATTTTAAACTTTATGAAACATGTTATGTGTATATACATATTACTGACCAAACTTGACACAAGAAACAGAAGAAGACCTGAAATACCCTTAAAAATTTGTCCTAAGATTTTTGGGAAAATTGTTAGGTGTAAGTTGCAAAAAAGTGAGTTCTGTAAGTAGCAATTTGTATGTGAAGCTTAAGTTTGAAATCCCATTAGAATTTCTTATTTTACACATATTGACGGGGTACTTGTCATACTTTCAGCTGTCAACTTGATACCAGCCTGGAGTGATCCGGGAAAAAGGAACCTCAGTTGAGGAGCTGTCTCTATCAGACTGGACCGTCACATTTCTGTGGAGTATTTTCTTCTTCTTTTTTCTTTGTCTTTCCATTTTCCTTTGATTCAGTTTCTCTTTTGTATGCCAAATTGATCATTTTGAAGCAACCTATTTTTTAACATGACAAAATAAAATTTAATAAGATAAAACAAAAACTGTTCCATTGAAATTGTATGAGGCAAACCAACAGAAGGAAAAGGACCCCAAGAGAAGGCACAAGAACCAGAGACCCAGTAATTCGCACACTCGGGAGCCTGTAGAAATCCTGAAATGAAGCTATGGTATATATATAGGACCTGGTGCAGAACCACGCAGGCCCTGTGCTTGCTGCTTCAGTCTTTGTGAGTTCATATGAGCACTGCACAGTTGATTTAGAGAGACTTGTTCTCCTGGTGTCCTCCATCCTCTCTGGCTCTTACATTCTTTCTGCCTCCTCTTCTGTGATTCCATATTTGAGGGAAATCATATAATATTTAATTTCTTGTTCCTAAATTATTTTATTTGGCATAATATCTTCCAGATTTATCCATGTTATAGTATGAAGTTTTTCTGTGTCCTGCCCAGGCTTTGTGGTCAGGATGAATCTCTCCCACCTGTGTCCTGCAGCCACTTGGTCCCAAGTAAACACACAGAGGCTTATATTATTTTTCAAACTGTATGGCCTAATGGCTCAGCCTTCTCATTAGCTAGCTCTCACATCTTAAATTAACCCATATCTACAAATCTATACTTTGCCATGTAGCTCTTGGCTTACCAGTACTTTACATCTTGCTTCTCTTGGCGGCAGCTAGCAGCATCTGCCTCACTCTCCTTTTTCCTCCCACTATCTCCCTTGGATTTTCCTGCCTGGCCCCATCCTGCCCTGCCATAGGCCAATGGAGCTTTATTTATCAACCGATCAGAGCAACACATATTCACAGCATACAGAAAGACCACCCCACAGCACCATGTTGTAATGGGATTTCTTTTTCCACAATAGCTGAATACTATTGTATTGTTTATACTCTTTAAAAACACATTACCTTCTCAGGCAGTATTTCAGAGAGTGACTAAATAAACCTTATTTAAGTCTGATCATAGACACGTTGAGTGACATATGCTTTGCAAGCAAAATAGATCAAAGAAAATAAAACATACTCTGAAGAGATTCTATCAATAACCCACTCCCTTGACCTTCTGTGGTCGTTTGGTTGTTCATCTTTTTGTTATTGTTTTTACTGAGGTTAATCCTCCATTATTCAGATTTCCCCTTAACTCTGAGTTAGGTCATTCTAATTCTTAAATAGTGCTTGTTTTCTTAGTCCACAAGGGGCTTACATGTTTATTCCTTCCTCGTTTGTCTGTCCATGGGCTTAACTGTCCCACTCAAATGGTTTTGTACCACTTAGTATATCATAAGTTGTAGACAGCAAGTGTTAGAGCTTTAAGAAAATTTAAGGGACAGGGAAGTACTGGTTCATGATGTGTGAGTGGACATAAATGTCAATGAGAGCAGATGAAGAAGCAGCTGGGATTGTGCCTCATCTAACATGCTCTGGGTTCAATCTTGGCACCACCACAAAAGAAAAAAGGAAGACAATGCAAACCAAGCTGGGTGAGGACGCAGCTGGAGATGTGGCTCTGTGGTGGGTCACATGGCTAAGCATGTGTGAAGCTCAAGGGTCAGTCTTCAGCACCATAGCGCAAAACAAAACAAAACAACACAACAAATGGCCAAACCAAATGGGTTAACATATAGTGGGCCTCTGGAGGATCAGGAGGCAAATAAAACTTTGCCTCTCGTCTCTGCTCATTCTCATGTGTGCTAGGCATCATGGCAGGGAACATGGCCATATGAATCTGAGGGATTTCATGATTACAACGTTTTCTCAGATTAAGTTAGACAGGACTCAGGGATGAACATCTATGGGTCTGGAATGAGCTATTAAGTATGGTAAAGGGCAGGATCTTAGAAAACATCTTGATGGTATATAAGGACAAATAGCTACCATTAGGTAGGACGTGATGGGGAGGGAAAAAAGAAAACAAAGAAAAGAAGAAGCACACATTCCAATCCAACCATCCTTGCTGCATCTCACCCGTATGCTCCTCTCAAGAATCTATGGCCTCCTCCAAGCTTGCTGACATTTTCCTTTTGCCTTTATAACCTAACCCCAAACTTACATTTTTAAAGACAAGCTTCTCTTTCCATTACAAGTCCAATTTTAGATCTGATGTCCAATGTGAATTTTAGTTCTCATTTCCAAAACTTTGCCAGTGATTCGTTGTCAATAAGTCCTAAGGGGCACTACCGGTTCCTTAAAGCTGGAACCAACTTCTTCCCTCAACTTCTTGGTTTCTTGCCAGTGATTGCATCATAGCCCCACTCCACAATGAATCAGCCTCCATTCTTCCTTCTCTACTGACCGCTATATCCAGACGCTAGATGATGATGCGTGTCCAAAGCATTCGTAGACCTATCCCAGCTTCTCTGTTTCCACTACCACATCCTGAAACAAGCCTCTCGATGATGATTAGGGTGCGAATGACCCAAACACTTTGCCTCCACCCTTTCAAAATAATCCCACACAACACTGTCCTTTGGATCTTTATAAAATCGTTGTTATGACCATGTCACTTTCTTATTTTAGGTTCTGTGATAACCATTCATATGAGAGGTCTCAGTTAAAACTCGGCTCTGGTCATTCATCTAAGTCTTCGTTCACGTCATTTACTTTAATTCTGATCCAAACTGTGGTCACACATTTTGCTTTTGCCAATATTTGGATACCTAATTAAATGTATCTTACCATTATTTTTATTGTTGTCTATATGCATGTATATATATCTTGACTAACATGAAGGCTGTGTCCTAAACTCACCTTGTTTGATTATTCTCTGAGCCCACTGAGAGCCAAACTGAAGTTCCTCAGCTCACTCACGTCCAATTCTGCTGCTGCTCTATACCACCTTACGGTTTCTCTTGTAAATGCTTGAGAATACAAAGCTTGAGGTGGGAACTCACTGAGAAGTTTTCTCTTAAGAATCCTTTAAAGGAAAAGCAAGTTTGATGGCCAAGGGCCATCCCTACTGTGATTGATGGGTCAAAGGGTGAAATGAGAGACAAATCCAGTCGTGTCATCTTTACAAATGGGGTCCTCAGAGAATTCAGTTCTGATTCTTTACTGAATTGAAGAGCAAGATGAGACTAGGGGTGTAAAAAGCTTGTTTGAGAGGATAGCCTAGACTCATATAACGAGTAAATCATCAGAATGAAAAAATCTTTGAGGTCAGTTCAGCCCAGACATTGAAACTTTTATTGGCTAACATAAATGGCAAATTTAGGCTTCCTTTCCAGATCTGGGTTAAATATCACAGTCAGATTACTTCCCCTGAAATATTTCAGGAAGAAAAAAATGTTTTAATGTTAAAAATAAAGAAAATGCATAAATGACTTATATTAGCTTTCTCCTGTACTTTTTGATCCAGCGATGTCATAAGACTTCTAGATGTAACTTGTGGAATGAAGTAATAAATTTAGGAAGTATAGGAAGGAAGGAGTCTTGCTCCTTGGAGTCTTGTACACATAAGCAGTGACCTTTAAAGAAGGAATTTGAGAGCTATGTCTGGTACAGCCCTTTCCCTGGTGGAAGAGTGACCATGTTCTTGGATAAAGTACCTGGTGTGGTACAGAGTTATGGATATAGAAACCCTCTCTGAGAGGGGACCCTGACATTTTGTTCTATTACTTTCCCTCAAGACTTGAAGAAGAAGTCACTCTTTTGAACCACCCTGTAGTATTTCTTGAACCACTAATGTTTGAAATGATTTTTCTTATGTTATAGGTAATTATAAATGTGTTTCTCTTGCATACAGATCCAGGTAGTTCATATCAAGCAATAATGGTATATATTCATTTTGTTTCTCAAATGAAAAATGCCAAGCTAAGAGGTTAGATGTACAGCTCAGAAATAAAATGTTTCCCCAGCCCAAGTGAGGTCCTGGTTTTGATCCTCAGGACTTTAATAACTCAGATTGTAGAACCAAGTAGGTCATCAAACTCTAGATAGGATCTGTACAAAGAAACTCACATCTGTACACATCATGGTCAGATTTCTGAAACATAAATATTTTGAAGACAGCTATAGAAAACTGTCATGTTACAATTAGGAAGGCAGAGAATTATGACTGTCTTGGTACCAAAAGTGCTCTAGGCTAGAATACAATGAGAAGATGAGTTTACAGGGATGAAGAAATGCTGTGGGATGGTCTGTATGTCAAATTGCTCTGATTGGTCAATAAATAAAACACTGATTGGCCAGTGGCTAGGCAGGAAGTATAGGCGGGACTAACAGAGAGGAGAAAAGAGCAGGAAGGTGGAAGGAGACACTGCCAGCCACTGCCAGGACAAGCAGCATGTGAAGATGCCGGTAAGCCACGAGCCACGTGGCAAGGTATAGATTTATAGAAATGGATTAATTTAAGATATAAGGACAGTTAGCAAGAAGCCTGCCACGACCATATAGTTTGTAAGCAATATAAGTCTCTGTGTTTACTTGGTTGGGTCTGAGCGTCTGTGGGACTGGCAGGTGAGAGAGATTTATCCTGACTGTGGGCCAGGCAGGAAAACTCTAGCTACAAAGAAAGGCCAACAAAGCACGCTAACTTGTAATTCTATAAGTGTAACTGTGTTACCTGCAACTATAAATATAAATACTTTACTTTGTAATTTTGCAAACAAAATAGCTTTCTACAGTGAGGATACAATAAATATTCTTATGTATACATACGAAAATGAGAGTTTTTATAGTCAGCATATAAAATATTCAATAAAAATTGTTTTTTCAGGCAGCAGGAAAATGACACAAAATGAAACCCTTGATTTGTGGGAAGAACTGAGGCACATCAGGCGTGCTTAGTGTTTGGACATGTGTGAATAACTTCAATTTGTTTCTCACCTTAGATTCTCTGAGAAATAATTAATTATTTCAGGTGAAAATCATATTGGAATTTTAAAAAGTGAACTCATAGTAGTAGAGCGTGGATTAATTGTTACCAGGGACAAGAAGAGGGGAAGAGATGAGGAATATTGGTCAAGGGAACAACTTTTAGTGAAACGAAGGGGAGGAAAATTCAGGAGCCCTGATGTAAAACACAGTGAATAGGATTAAAAACAGCATACTGTATTCTTGAAAATCGTGAAGGAGAATTTTTAGTATTCACATTACAAAAAAAGGAATGCCTAGGGCAATTCATATTGATTAGCTTAATTTGGCCCTTCTACGATATAAATCTATTTCAATACAACATCTTGTACATAATAAGTATATGTAATTGTTTGTTGGAAAGAGCCAAAAAGCACCTTGTCCCACATGCTGCCATTTTGGCTTCAGACTCCATTTTACTTGTAAGGTGAAACAAAGTTGAGGTTCCCAAGCCCTAGGGGAGCTGGAGACCTTCCAACAGCTGACCCATTTCCTTCTTAAACCACAGAAATAGTCTTTATGCATCTTTAGTTCTCTTAGGCATCATGGCTGTTCCTAGTAATAGAAGGAGCAAATGAATCTGATTGGTTGGATTGAAAAGTTTGCATTGTATATTAGTTGATGATGATGGAATATTCAAAGAAACCCCTAACTCTGATTTCTGATTGGTGAAAAATTGTAACTGTTACTTGGAAACAAATGTTTATCATTTTTATGCTTAAATGCTTGCTTCACCTGGCATTTGGGGTTGCAGTTCAGCTCCTGAGTCTGAGTCTGTTGTGCCACCCTGATCAGCTTCCTCCCCTCTCCCCCTTCTTTTGTGCTGCCCTGCATTAAAGACTGTCTTGCAGTAGCCCCCTGTGTCTGCTTGGGCTGATTCCGAGCCTTGGACCATAACAGTTAACTGTCAAGATAAATGAGACAAAATAACATTATGTTGTACAGTTGGTAGTGAGTGCAACTGAAAAGTATATACCAAAAGGATACAAAAGATGAGAAATGAGGCCAATGTTACTATCTTTCTGCAAGATAATTGTGCAAAGTTGAAAAAATTATTTATTACATTTTATTTTTTAACATACTTTTAATTGAAAGAGAAGGACACTACTTTTCTTCATTCCTTCTCTTCCCCAAGCTCCTCCCAGGAGCCTTCCTCCCAACTCCTTCCACACCCCTTCCAATCTCAAATAGAGAGAATCTGTGTATTGGTTATTATTGTTCCACACATAAATATGCATGCATGTATATGTATGCAAAAATACATAAATACAACTGTTTTTGTTTGTGTGTATATGGTTTCAAAGATGACCACTCTGCATTGAACAAACAATAAGAGGGCTCATTCCTGAGAGAGGCTAATTCTCCTTCTCCCAGCAATCATTAGTTACCTCTAGTTCTTTGTCTAGTGGTAGGACCCCTCAAAAAATTTTCTTTTCATGTTAATATGTTCATTAATACAGCCATTGTTCAATCTTGTTGATGCAGGATTTCTAGGAGACACTGTTTCATTGTAGACTTCCTAGTATGCTGGCTTACAATCTTTCCATTCCTTCTTCTGATATTTTTTTTCCCCTGAGTCATAGATGCAGGAGGTGTGATGTAGATGTATTGTTTAGGTCTGAGCTCCCTCTGAGTTGTTGATCTCTTCACTGTGTCTAGTTGTGGTTTTCTGTGATAGTTTCCATTTGTGGTAAAGAGAGGTTTCTTTGATGGAGGTGGTGTGGTGTAGCTATACTTGCATCTGAGGACTTAGAACTAAGGGCCACAGATGAAAGAAAACATGTGGTGTTTGTCTTTCTTAATATAATCTTTTCTAGACCCATCCATTTGCTTGCAAATCTAATGAGTTCATTTTTCCTCACAGCTGGATAGTATTCCATTATGCACATGTCCCACATTTTCAGTATCCATTCATTTGTTGAAGGACATTTAGGCCATTTCCAAAGACAGCACCCCACAAGATTTAGTTGTAGAAAAGGATTTTCTGAACAGGACTCCATTTGCCCCAGAAATTAAGGTCAACAATGGACAACTGGGACCCCATGAAACTAAAATGCTTCTGTGCAAATAAGGAAACAAATGTTCAAGAAGAAGAAACTCACAGAATGAGAGATAATCTTTGCCAGTTATGTGGCTGACAGAGGATCAATCTCCAGAATATACAAAACAAACAAACAAAAAAACCTAAAAAACAATGAGTCAAGAAAACAAATGACCCAATTGAAAATGGCTAGGGATCTAAATAGAAAGCTCTCAATGGAAAAAATTAAAAGAAAGAAGACACAAAGAACGAAGCAAATAACACATTAAAATCCTAATGCAGGAATGATGTCAAAATATTTAGCAACGAGATTAAAGACATAGGTAAAGTGACACTTCCTTAATTTAGGAAATCTAAAAAGTACATGATAAATGTAAAATATTTATGGGAAAAGATCTTCACCAACCCCACATCTGACAGAGGGCTGATCTCCAAAATATATAAAGAATTCAAGAAACTAGACATCAAAATACTGAACAATCCAATTAAAAAATGGGCTACAGAGCTGAACAGAGAATTCTCATTAGAAGAATCTCAAATGGCCAGAAGACATTTAAGGAACTGATCAACATCCTTAGTCATCAGGGAAATGCAAATCAAAATGACTCTGAGATACCATCTTACACCTGTCAGAATGGTTATGATCAAAAACACTGAAGACAGCTTATGTTGGAGAGGATGTAGAGCAAGGAGAACATTCCTCCACTGTTAGTAGGAGTGCAAGCTTGTACAGCCACTGTGGAAATCAGTATGGTGGTTTCTCAGAAAATTGGGAATCGATCTACCTGAAGACCCAGCTATACTACTCGGGCATATACCCAAGGAATGCTCAATCATACCACAAAGATACATGCTCAACTATGTTCATAGCAGCATTATTCATAACAGCCAGAACCTGGAAACAACCTAGATGTCCCTCAACTGAAGAATGGATGAAGAAAATGTGGTACATATACGCAATGGAGTACTACTCAGCAGAGAAAAACAATGACATCATGAAATTTGCAAGCAAATGGATGGAACAGAAAATAACATCCTGAGTGAGGTAACACAGACTCAGAAGGACAAACATGGCATGTACTCACTCATAAGTGAATACTAGATATAAAGCAAAGGATAACCAGACTACAACCCACAGCTCCAGAGAAGCTAGCTAACAAGGAGAACCCTAAGAGGGATGCATGGATTGCCTTGGGAAGGTTAAATAGATGAGATCTCCATGAGCAAACTGAGGGTGAGGAGGGGCAATGGAGGGTAGGAGATGAGGGATGAGAACATGAGGGAATGGGATAGTTGAGCTGGAACAGGAACAGAGTGGGAGAGCAAGGAAAGAGATACATGATAGAGGGAGACGTCAAGGGAACAAGGGAGAAAAAGGGCCCTAGGGAAGTTCCCAGGAATCCACAAGGATGACCCCACATTAGACTACTAGCAATAGTGGAGAGAGTGCCTGAACTGACCTACTCCGGTAATCAGATTGGTGAATACCCTAATTGTCATAATAGAGCCTCCACCCAGTAACTGATGGAAGCAGATGCAGAGATCCACAGCCAAGCACCAGGCCAAGCTCCATGAGTCCAGTCAAAGAGAGAGAAGAAGGATTCTATGAACAAGGGACATCAAGATCATGAAGGGGAAACCTACAGAGACAACCAAACCAAACTAGTGGGAACCCATGAACTGTGGACCAATAGCTGTGGAGCCTCCACAGGACTAGACTAGGCCCTCTGTGTAGGCGAGACAGTTGTTTAGCTTGAACTGTTTAAGGGGCCCCTGGCGGTGAGATCAGAATCCATCCCTGGTGCATGAGTGGGTTTTTTGGAGCCCAGTGCCTATGGTAGGACACATTACACAGCCTTGGTTCAGGAGGAGGGGCTTGGACCTGCCTCAGTTGAATGTACCAGGCTCTGATGACACCCCATGGAAGTTCTTGCCTTGGAGGAGGTGGGAATGGGGAGTGGGTTGTGGGGGGGGGGGGCGGGGGGGTGGGAGGAGGGAGGAGAGGGGCATCTATGGTTGCAAAGAAAAAAAATATTTATCAATGAGATTAAAGACATAGGTAAAATGACACTTCCTTAATTTAGGAAATCTATAAAGTAATGCTAAAGGTAAAGTATTGTTGTTTTATATGATGTAGAAAATAAAAAGAAATTTACATAATTATATAATAAATGAAATATGAAATATTTAGATATAATTCTATAAAAGAATTTACTAATAATTATAAAACACTGGGAAACTAAATATTTTTTATGAAGTGGATTCTTTCCAAGTTGATATTCAGAATCAGTAAATAACTTCCAGAATCCCAACAAGAGTTGTATGTATGAGTATATTCACATATACACATTATATACATGTATATATAATATACGAACATATACATGTATATATAATATATGAACATATATATGTATAAATATGCACACACATGAGTTTAATCATTAGAGTTAGTTTAATGAAGACATGAAGGAAAGTCTTTGATAAATGATATTGAGCCACATGGATGGAATACAAAGAAACTTCAGCAGCCCCTTCAATAAATTATAACGTGATGCATGTTTTAAAATTAATTAAACATAAAAATGAAAACTACTAAAACTTTGGAGAAGACCAAGAAAGTCTTTTAGAGGTAAGTACATATGTCTTAGAGGAAATATAAAAAGCACAAACATTAAATGTAAAAATTGGACTGTATCAAAGTCTAGAATTTCTGCTTATCAGTGTATGATCAAGAAAATGAAAAGATAGATCAAAGTTTGTGTTATGAAAGCCACTATGTATCAGGCACATGAATGTCCTCTGGAATATATATGTATTCACACATATATACAAATATGAAGCATGTGTATAATTTATGTATGTATTTATAAAATATAAATATTAAAAAGGAACTCTTAAACATTATAAGTTGTATGTGTACTTATATGTATGAGTTGTATAGCTGTATACACACATATAATATACATATGCAAAATTTTAAAATTTATAAAGTCCTAAAAATCAGTAAAAGGCAACTAGGTATGAAACACATGCAAGTAGTTTGTAGTGGAAAACGTGTAAGAAGACATACATGGAAATGTGCTCCATGCTGGCAGGTATCAGAGAAAGGCAGATTAAAGCCATTTCAGTCTCACCTCAATGACCAAAACTGAGAGGGGGTGTGTGATAAGTTGCTATTGGCGAGAGTGTGGAATGACTTCCCTGTATTGTGGTGGGTGGCGTAAAATGTCAGTCTCACTTCTGAAAACTTAAGCAACTTCTTGCCAAGTTAGATGTGCACCAACTTTTTGACACAGCAAATTCACTCCTAGGTATTTACCTAAGAGACTGTGTCCTCAAAGCTGTGTTCTCAAAAAGATGCATTCAAGAGTGTTTGTAGAAACTTTATTCACAAAACCTGCTAACTATAAACAGTGTAACATCAATTAGAGTGGAGCAGTGAGTTGGGGTTTTGGTATTTTTTTTTTTTT
>CABHPH010061777.1:0-14777 GCA_902168325.1 Peromyscus nudipes
GTTCCTTTGAGTGGAAGATGGTACCTTGTGCCTGCCCTGCAGAAGGGGCCAAAGGCTGGGGAGCCCAGTATGGCTGGATTCTATACCTGAGGTGTTGGTGGCTCCCACCACCAAGTGACTTGCTGATGTTTGCTAGAAGGAGAAATTAGGAGGTGCTTACCCTTTAATGGAAAGTATGTTTGCATGTCAGTGTCCTCCAATATGGGAAGTAGAATTTAGGGTTCCTTGGAGAGAGGCTCCAGGTCACTGGAGTACTTAAGCTCCTCCCCCATGCTTAGGCATTGAACCCAAGGTGTGTGCCAGACAGTTACTCTGTCACGGAGTAATCGCTGTCCCTTCCCCTGCAGTGAACTTTTTGAATAGCTTTCCCTCCCTGGGCTGTGGTGGCCAAAGAGGAAAGATCAGTGGATTGTATTCCCTTTGTTCCTTAGGTGACAGCGGGAAGGTGACCACAGTGGTAGCCACTCTAGGCCAAGGCCCAGAGCGTTCCCAAGAGGTGGCTTACACAGACATCAAAGTGATTGGCAATGGCTCGTTTGGAGTTGTGTACCAGGCACGGCTGGCAGAGACGAGGGAACTGGTGGCGATCAAGAAGGTTCTTCAGGACAAAAGGTTCAAGGTAGCTTGGGTGGACTGGAGTTTTGGGGACTGGGAGTGACTGCCAGTTGTGCCCAGCAATAGAGATGGTATCCGGAACTTAATGTTCTTAATATTAGTAATGTGTGCCATGATACACATGTGGAGGTCAGGCAACTGTTGGGAGTTGGTTTTCCTACTACTGTGGAATCCAGGGATCGAACTCAGGCCATCAGGCTTGCATGGCAAGCACTTTTATCTATTGAAACATCTCACCAGCCTGAGTCTGGGATTTCAGTGGGACCTGAGCATGGGCCTCAGGAGAGAGGAAGGAAGGGAATGAACTGGGAGGAAGCTGGGAAATGTAAATTCCAGAATAGCTGATAGCTAATGTTTACTGGGCATTTCTTTAGTGTAAGTGCTTGACAGGCAAGTTCTAATTTAATTTACCTGAAGCATTTCTGAGGGCAGGTACTGCTGCTATTCCTGCCCTACATCAGCAGAAATGAGGCTGCATAGTAAGGGCCCTTCAGGGGGAGGCTCTGGCCTGTTGACTCCCGAGTCCTTCTCCTCAACCACTTGGTCACATCTCTTCCAGAAGAAAAGGTCTGGTAAGGCTGATGCTGGTAGCTCTGAATGTCGTGCTCTGTCCCAGGTGTCGGCAGGTGCCCAATGGAATCCAGCCTTTTGATGCTCACTTGAGTCACTTGTCTGGGTGCAGGGAAGGGTTCTGTCTCTGGAGGAAAAGTTGCTCTGTGAGCTAGCAGAGGCCTGGGGAACTAACAGGAGAAAGAGAGGGAAGTGGAGGACTGTACCAGATTAGATAGGGTAACAGCCTGGGCCTGGGGCTGGTCAGTGAAGGCTCTTAGGAGTAGCTCTGGGGTGTCAGTCAGACCTTGATGGAGCTGAACTGCAGAGATGAGAGGGATCTGGGAAGACTTCTGAGGCCCTAGAGGGGGACAGACAGTGGAAAGAGGCTCAGGCATGGAGTGAAGATGAGATTGGAAGTGTGGAGCCTAGGGTCTAAGCTAGAGTTGTGAGTACCCAGTACTCACAACTGAGAGGATGATAGAGGGTGATGGAGGTCGGGGTGAAGCAGGCAACCACTGCTATCTATGGCTGCTTGTGCCCGTGTTTGGTGGTGATGTTTATGTGGTCCCATTTCTTTAGTTTTGGTGGTATGTGGGATTGGACCCAGAGGTTTGTGCATGCTGTGCAAGTGCTCTACCACTGAGCTAGCTAGATCCCTAGCACTCTTTTCTCTTTATTTTGACACAGAGCCGCACTAAGGTGTGCCTCGACTGTACTTGAACTTGAAATCCTCCTGCCTTAGCCTTCTGAATATCTGAGTTCATAGGCCAGCACCACCAGGCCTAGCTTCAGTAAATTTTCCAAGAGATGCTGAGGGCTGGCTTTATGAAGGAAAAAATTGAGCTTTACATGTCAGCAGTAGTTAGAAAACTTCTAAGAATCAGGTTGAAGTAAATACATTGGTGGCCCAAGACTAACTGATCTATAGGCACCAGCTTGCATGTGAGGGGAAGGGGCCGGGGTGAAGGACTAATCCTCCTCTTCTCCCTCCCCCAGACCTTGGAGCCTTGAGTTTGGAACACAGGGAAGAGTTGCCTGCTCTGTTAGCAGAAATAGGTGTGGGGTGGAGGTGATGGTACTGGGGCCAGAGGGAGGCAGGGAATCGGATGTATTGAGATTCTTCCTTTGCCCTCTAGAACCGAGAGCTGCAGATTATGCGTAAGCTGGACCACTGCAATATCGTGAGGCTACGGTACTTTTTCTACTCCAGTGGGGAGAAGGTGAGACATTGGGAATCTAAGGTGTGTAGGGGTATTGCCATACTCAGATGCTATCCATTTTCCTGCCTCCCTTTCCCAGCAGGTCCTGTCTGTCCCTCACTGTTCTCTGCACACCTTCCCTCTTCCCTTACAATGTCTCATCTCTCCTTTGCCCTCCAGAAAGATGAGCTGTATTTAAATCTGGTGCTGGAATACGTGCCCGAGACAGTGTACCGGGTGGCCCGTCACTTTACCAAGGCCAAGCTGATCATCCCTATCATCTATGTCAAGGTAGGCAGGCAGGCAGGCTGCTGGAGCACAGGCCCACAAAACCAGGGGCTCTGGGCCAACTATGCCTATGGGTTCCTTCATCTTCCAATTAGGTTGGTCTTTGGAGGCCTATGCTCCCCATCCTCAGCCTTGTAGCTTGCAGATGGGTTTGGCTAAGTCCAGGGGAGGGCCAAGGCAAGGGCTTGCCAAGGAGGTGGAAAAGGAACTGCTCCACACAGTAGGACCATTGGGTTGGGGTAAGTGTGAAAGCCTAGAGTCACAGGAAGGGTGTGGCCACACAGAAGAGCCAGGCAGGCCTCTCCCCTATCACCTGTGGACCTGTTCATGGCTTCAGCACTTGTACCCAGGTGAGCTGATGCTGATGTGGGCTGTGCCTGTGGCTGCTGCTGCTGCTGGGCTATCTCTCCTGGGAGGGCAGTTCAGTTCTGAGTTGTGCTGTGGCTGCTCCTATGCTTAGCCAGTGCTGAGCAGTTCCTGAGGCACAGCTGACTGAAACCCAGGCCTTGCCTGTGAAGAGCTGTTTGGCTGGGCATGGTGGTACACACTTTTTGTCCTAACACTCAGGAGGCAGAGGCAGGAGGATCTCTGAGTTCAAGGCCATCCTGGTCTACATAGTAAGCTCCAGGACAGCCAGGACTGTCTTTAAAACAAAGACCTGTGTTTGATGAGGTTATAGGCACCATCACAGACAATGATAAAGCTGAGGGGCTGCTGCTAATGTAGAGGGCCACGGGGAGTTCTGGAAACTGAACACCCCTTCCCCGCCTGGGGGTGAGAAAGACCAAGGAACGCTGGGAGGAGAGTAGTGTGGTACAGGCACAGGAGGAGGGGGTCCCAGAAACAGCCTTGTGTGTATATACACATCAGGCCCAGGGGATGCAGGAGAATGCAAACTCAAAGGTCCTGACTGCATGTAGTGGTGCATGCCTATAATCCCATCACTGAGGAGGCTAAGGCAGGAGGATTGCAAGTTCAAGGCCAGCTTGGAAGCCAGTGTATGACCCTAACTCCAAAAAATAAATGAATAAATAAATAAATAAAAGTTAAAAAATTTTCCAGAAAGGTTCCATGGGTAAAGATGCTTGCTACCAAATTTGAGAACCAATTCCTAGGACTCACATGTTGGAAGAAAGAACCGACGTCAGCAAGCTGTCCTCTGATTGCCAGTTGTGGTCTGTGGCGAACGTGTAACCCCTCCCCCAGGGGCGGGCATGTACACACAATCGAAATGTAATACAAATTAAAAACAAATCAAAACTGAAAACCTTACTTAGGTTCTAGTCAGTGGGTGTAAGGAAGGCAGGAAATGAAGCTGGAGAAGAGCTGTCAGCAGGAGGTGGTTTTGGTGAGAGGGGAAGCAGAGTGCCTGGCCCACACCCTGTGTTATGGCAAGACCTTCTGGTGTCACTCCTATGGCTCATGCTGGGGGTGACTGGGGCAGCAGTTCCCTATGTGAGGGCCAGGCCCAAGCCCAGCATGTCATCCTCAAGCTGCAGAATCAGAAATTGGGAATGAGGCCTTCTGGCCTATTCTGTAAGTCCAAGTGATTGTGGCAGGCACTAAAGTTCTAGAACCAGGGGTTTCAAACAGGATTCAGGAACTGAGGCCATGGGACAGCCAGCAGGGACAGTGGCCTGATGGGGCCAACAATGTGCGTGTGGGAAGCAGTGGGCTGGATTTGAGCTGTGCCCTGCCCATCTTAGGTGTACATGTACCAGCTCTTCCGGAGCTTGGCCTACATCCACTCCCAAGGTGTGTGTCACCGTGACATCAAGCCCCAGAATTTGCTTGTGGACCCCGACACTGCTGTCCTCAAGCTCTGCGATTTTGGCAGGTAGGTTTGACCTGGAGCCTGTGGGGTGCCTAAAGGGGTGAGAACTTCAGCCTTGGGTTTATGCTTAACCCTACCGTCTCTTCCCACAGTGCAAAGCAGTTGGTTCGGGGGGAGCCCAATGTTTCCTATATCTGTTCTCGGTACTACCGTGCCCCAGAGCTCATCTTCGGAGCCACAGATTACACCTCATCCATCGGTCAGTTAGGGGACGGGGACTGGGGAGTGGCAGCCTTGGCAGGTTTTTAGCTCTTGGGCACTGTTGCAGGCTTGGCGATTAAAGCTTACCGTCTGTTCCTACACTGGTCCTCCCTCACAGGCTGAGGAGGCTGGCGCTGGTACATCTTGTTTGAGCAGCTAAGCAATGGAAGGCTGGCTGCTATGCAGCTCCCCTCCAGGGGCTCAACAGCTGGCCAGGGCAGGGCTGAAATTTCAAAACTGACTTGCCTCTAGACCCTCTCAGTCAGCCTGTTCTGTTAGAGGGAAGGGGATGGCAGTAACCTTGGGGAACTGTTAGCAGGAGGGTATGGCCTGCTCCCAGGGCCTGTCTTTTTCTGTCCTGAGGGAAGGCTGAATGTGAAAGAGTTGAAGGGGAATGTCAGTCTGAGGAGCTGGTATGGTCCTCAGGTGTGAACTTGTACCATGCAGGTCAAGGTACAGAGTAGGGAGTAGGGGTGAGCAGGCCAGGCCACAGTTCTTCCCATGAGCAGGACAGAGGCTAAGTGGTGGAATAGCTAGTCCAAGATTGAAAGCTTTCTTGGGGCCCAAAGCACACAGGTGCCAGTTGGCAGGGTCAGGCCTTGTGTGGGCCTAGCTAAGAAGCAGAGAAGGGTTTAAAGGGTTCATTGGGGTCACTCACAGAGGGCATGGGGGCTGCTTAAGCACAGCTGAGCCAAGTGGCCCTGGAAGTTGAGGATCAGGCTCCAGTGTTCCCACACTGGGTATGGTCTCGGGCCAGTACCTCTGAGATAGCCATGAGGAGCAGAGTGTGCAAAAGAGTGGGCTTGGTGGCTCTGGCTGCCTAGTATTGAACCTCTACCCTTCCCCTTCAGATGTGTGGTCAGCTGGCTGTGTACTGGCTGAGCTGCTTCTTGGCCAGCCCATCTTCCCTGGGGACAGTGGGGTGGACCAGCTTGTGGAGATCATCAAGGTGAAGGCAGGGGCAGAGCCAGGGAGGGCAGGGGTGGGCCTAGGAAAGGGCCCTTGTCTCATACCCCTCCCTTTCCTTTACAGGTACTAGGAACACCAACCCGGGAACAAATCCGAGAGATGAACCCCAACTACACAGAGTTCAAGTTCCCTCAGATCAAAGCTCACCCCTGGACAAAGGTAGCAGAACTAGAGACATACACAGCATGGCTGAAGGGGTGGGTCCCCTTGGAGGCCAACTGCTCTGGGGACCTGGCTTAAAAATCATGGTTTGTGGGGTTGGAGACACAGCTTAGTGGTTAAGAGCACTTGTTACTGTTGCAGAGGACCTGGGTTCCAGTCCCAGCATCCACGTGGCAGCTCACAACTACCTGTAAGCCAGGTCCAGGGGATCCTACAGGCATGCAGGTGGTTAAGGCACATGCACGCAGGCCCAACATTCATAAAGTAAAATAAACAGATCTAAGACATAAGAATAAATTATGAAGGGGGGGGGGGGGTGTCCTGAAGTTATTCAGGGAGTCAGTCAACAACACTTTCAGATTTTGAAGTTTATAGAATTTTAAAAGTTGAGAACCCATAGGTAAATAACAAGATTCCCATTTATGTAGTGGCAAGAAAACCCAGCTCAGTGTTTATGCCTGTTTCCTTATTGGGGAGTTGGATTGTCAGGGAGGCAGGCAGCCATGGGTACGCACTATGAGGCACACCACACTGGTGCCATAGCACCCACCCACTTAACTCTACCCACAGGTGTTCAAATCTCGGACACCACCTGAGGCCATTGCGCTCTGCTCGAGCCTGCTGGAGTACACTCCATCCTCGAGGCTCTCCCCACTAGAGGCCTGTGCCCACAGCTTCTTTGACGAACTGCGGTGTCTCGGAACCCAGCTCCCCAACAACCGCCCGCTTCCCCCCCTCTTCAACTTCAGTCCTGGTGGTGAGAGCACAGCTTGGGCCTTGAGGAGTTGTTGGGGGGTGTGGAGAGACAGGACTGGGAGCTGAGAGGGTACAGGGCGGCCCTGGGCTCAGCCAGATGTTTCCACATTGTAGCTGGATGCCAAGGCCTTCTCCAGTTTTACACTTAAGAGTCCTGTAGCTAACCACCTGGCCTTGCCATAACTGGGTCCCTGTTGGTACCCCATCCTAACCCTAACTGGCTTTCCAAATGCCCTGCCTCTCTGTGACTGGGCATGTGAATTCCTGTGTCTAGAGCTCTCCATCCAACCGTCTCTCAACGCCATTCTCATCCCTCCTCACTTGAGGTCCCCAGCAGGCCCTGCTGCCCTCACCTCGTCCTCACAAGGTAAGCTGGGGAGCACGTGTTGAGGGCTAAAGCAGCGCGTGTGAAGTGGGGGCTGTCCTTGGTGACAACAGTTTCTTACAGGTTTTCAGTTGTTGACATTTGATGGCACAGAAGGCATTTTACAGTATGTCAGCAGCCAGCTTTATAGGGCAGTACTGCCCACATTTAAGTGCCAACTAGATGACCAAACATTTCTTGGTCTGAACAAATAAACAGAAAGTTGCCCACATTTAAAGATTGGGCCATTTTGGTTAAAAACCCAGATTTCCTGTTTCTTTGGGGAAGAAAATGGGATTTGGCAGCTGTGGTCTGCCTTTCTCCTGACAGCAGCTGGAGCTCTGTCCAGCTGCCCCCTTCTCCTGTGGAGGGTGGCTCCCTGCTGTGAGCCACTGTAGTGTCAAGCTGGCCCTTTGGCATCGGAGTCTGTAGCCCTGAACCTGAAGTGACAGCTGTCAGCTTCTTGCACAGTGTCTTGAAGGAAGTTGTGCTCTCATGGGCATGGGGTGAGGTACGAGGCAAAGGCTAACTGTCCACTCCTCCCCTCTCCTTCTTCAGCTTTAACTGAGACTCAGACCGGCCCAGACTGGCAGGCACCTGATGCCACACCTACCCTCGCTAACTCTTCTTGAGGGCCCCACCAACTACCCCTCCACATCCATCTGGGACCTCCCAAGTGGGGCTGGGAAGGGGGGCCATAGCCCATCAAGCTCCTGCCCTGGCTGGGCCCCTAGACTAGAGGGCCGAGGTAAATGAACTCCTACCCCAACATCTAGGCCTCCCTCCATCCCTCCCTCACCAGCCTCACCTTTGTGGGGGCTTTTTAAAGAGGATTTTAACTGGTTGTGGGGAGGGAAGAGAAGGATGGACAGGGGATTTGGGGGTGTGAGGACCTTCTACCCCCTTGGTCCCCTCCCCTCCCCCAGGCTACCACTCCTTCCCCCTCCCCCCCATGTCCCTTGTAAATAGAACCAGCCCAGCCCACCTCCTCTTCCCTTCCCTGGCCCCCTGGGTGTAAATAGATTGTTATAATTTTTTTCTTAAAGAAAAACGTCGATTCACACCATCCAACCTGCCCCCCTTCAGCTGTACCCCCTCTTGTCCTCTGCTCCCAAGGCTTCCACCCTCTCCCCATCCTGGAAGGAGGGAGTAGGGAAGAGCCCCTGGTGTCTTAGTTTCCACAGTAAGGTTTGCCTGTGTACAGACCTCCGTTCAATAAATTATTGGCATGAAACCCTTCTTCCTGTCTGGCTGCCTGTTTCCACAGAGGTGAGGAGGTTCAGGGTTTGGAATAAGTTGTACCTTAGGCAGGGGGACACCAAGAAGCTGGAAACCATGACCTCGCACAAACCAGCTGCTTCAGCTGGGGGAAGGGTGAATGTCCTGGGTGATCAGTGAGACTGGAGTTCAGAGTGCTTGAAACCCCAGAACGTAAGAGGCAAAATCAGGACTTGAACAAAGGGATGTCTTCTGCAGGGTCCAAATGGGACCCTGGATGAGGAGTCTCTCAGGCTAAATGTCTGTCTGTAAACTCAGTGGGGTGGGTATGTATGGACAGGCAGATTCCCAGGGCTTAACTCTGAAACACTTGCTTCACTTCTCTTAGGGATGTTGGGAAGTGGCAGCCTCGGGAGGGTGGAGGTAGAGAGCTTAGTTTCTCTCTTTTTTGAGGTGGTCTTCCAATTATAGCCCAAGTCTGCCTGGAACTGGAGATGAGTTTGCGTTAGGCTCCCAAATGCTGTGATTGCAGCCTTGTGCCACCTTGCCTGGATTTTCCCCTTGACTTTTAAAATATGCTGGAGCCAGATGGTGGGGACCATGGGCAGAAGGAAATGGTATCTCCACATGGTGCCAAGCAGTGAGTGGGTAGGAGGCTCCAGAAAGGGAGGGAACAACTTTGGGTCCTCCTGATGGAATCTACTGATGCACAGAAAGGAATTTTGGAACATATCCTTGAGGGATTCTAAGATTTCTGGGCTCTGCTAGACACTTCCATCAGCCCCAGGGGTACCTGTCTATCCTGCAGGACAGACCTTATCCTTTTGCTCAAGCCAGTTATGAAGTAGGGTGAGAATGGCTGCCTTGGGCTAAGGGATGGACCTACTCGTTCACTAGTCACTGGGGTTGTCTACCAACTTGACCCTAAAGTCCCTACTCAATTCTGTTCACCCTCTCTTGGACCACTGCCAGCCTCACATTCTTCTTGCTCTGATCCAGGGAGACATGACACCCTCCCTGTGACATGCCTTCAACGACTCACCCCAACTTCCAAAGCCTGGGCATATCTCCCAGACAATGCCCAGCCCCAGCAACATTCTGCTTCTCTTGTTGGAGCATCATGGTCTGCCAAGACCTGGGGGAGCCCTGCCCCACTGGTCTCCTATACTCATCTTAGGGAGGGGAAGGACACCCTATGAAAAACAGGATCCCTTCCTGTTTCCAAGGCCCCTCAGATCCCAAATGCTCCATGACACTGCCTTCTCCAGGGGAATAAACCCCGGACATGTGACATCTTTGGGCTTTAGATCTTACTCAGAACAATACAGATGGTCCTAAGAACTGCATTCAAATCTCACGACACCTCTACCCAGCTTGAGACTTCCTGTTTCCTTACTTATACAAGAGAGATGATACATAGGTTCTTTCTCCGGCCTGATGGACAATGCTGAGTGTCCTGCTTCAGATGGCCAGGCAGTCGGGTGTTCACTGCAACTATAACTGGATGTCCTGTCTGGAATGTTCTTTTCCACTGGCAGATTCCTGCTTTTACTTCAGGAACTGGGCCACTAGGAGTCTCTCACTCTTGAACATCTCCTATGGAGGCTTGCTCCCTATTCTCAGATCCCACTGTCCCTACGCTTTCCCATCACAGCCCAGAGATCCTGAGGCCCGACTTGCCGCTGGCTGTAGCACCACGGCACGTGTCGGGGAAACCTGAGCACAGAGGCTGAAGAACTAGTGGCAGCACTCAAACTGTTTGTACTTCGGTCTGTTGCTCCTGCTGGACTGAGCATGCCTGAGTTCAGAGCTGTGTCTGGTTCATTCCTGGGTCTTCATCATCACCCAACCTGAGCTGAGTACTGGGGGTACCTACAGATTTCTTTTCATATTGTCAAAACTGAGAAGAAGCAAGCTCAGAGAAACTACGTGCCTTCCTGTACCCAGCAGAGCTAAGTCCCAGGCACCCAAAGTCCAGGGAAAGGTGTGTGTGTGTGGGTTTACGAGCAGATCTGAAGAGGTATATGAGAGTGTGTGGCACAGGCCTGGCATATGGTTGGTGCTCATAAAGGTTACCTGGTGTTGCTGAGCACTGGGTGACGCTGTGCAAAGAGCCTTGGCAAACCCTGTTTCTGCACCAAAGCAGCAGGGGCTGAGACAGATCACATCTCTTCACAGAGCTTCAGTTTCACCTTGGGCAGAGAAAGGTGACAGGAGAAACCCGGCAGGGTGGTTCTGAGGAGTCAGCAGTTAGAAGAGGCCCGCAGGGTGGATTCTGCCATGTGGGTGCCAGGTTAGCTCACAAGAGGGGCCTCTTCTCCCGAGGTGCCCGTACTCAATCTTGTAACCGGCCCTTTCATCATCTCTCTTGCACTCTGTCACACAAAGGCGGTGTCCAGCTGCAGCAGTCCACTGGCCTCACTGGCACCCAGTGCTGCCTGGCACAGCTGCAGTGTATCCTCCAGTGCCAGTGGCTGGGAAGTCTCAATGATGGCGATGGTCTCTCCAAGCTCTGTGCACATGATGGTCTGCTGAGGTTCAGGGGGTGGGGGTGGGACAGGAGAGGGTGACCTGGGAGGCTGTAGTGTCAAAGTCCTGGCTCGGGCATGGACCCGCTGATGCAGTCGCAGGCCTGCCATGGCGCGGAACCAGCGGCCACAGGTTCCGCAGTAGTAGGGGCTCTTGTTGTAGAGACCAGTGATGGGAAGACGAGGGGCACGTGCAAAGGCCACCGGCCGAAGGTGTAGCCGCCGGTGCTGCTGTAGGTTGGAGCTCTGTGTGAAGCGCTTGCCACAGTCCAGGCACTGGTAGGGACGCACGCCTGTGTGGGTCAGCTGGTGGCGGCTGAGGTTGGCTAAAGAAGCAAAGGTCTTGCCGCAGGAGTGACATTGGAAGGGCCTCTCGCCTGTGTGTGTCCGCAGGTGGTTGCGCACATGGACCAGCTTCTTGAAGCCCTTGCCACAAACCCCGCACCTGTGCCGGCGTTCAGGGGGGCCATGCACTGCACGCCGGTGCCTGGAAAGCCGGGAGGCTGAGGCAAAGGACTTGGGGCACTGTGGACAGGGCAGCTGGGCAGGCGGAGGTGGAGGTGGGGGTGTGGGCTCAGCCGGAGCTGGGGAGACAGCTGCTACCCTGGTGGGGGTTCCACTTTTCCCAGTGTGAGTTCGCCGGTGGTAAAGGAACTTGGTCATGTTGCTGAAGGTCTTGCCACAGCAACAGCGGTGCAGTGGGTTGGCAGTATGGGCTCGCCGATGGGCCACCAGTGTGAGCTCAGTGCCAAAGCCACGGCCGCAGTCCACACAGAGGTAGCGGGCTTCCCCGAGGTGCAGCCGCTGATGCTGCTCCAGAGAGGCCGCCTTCTTGAAGACCTTGGAGCAGGTAGTACATTCATGGGTACCACCCACATGGGCCCGTCCATGAGCCATCAGCCTGTTGGCAGAGCTGAAGCTGCGCTGGCACTGGCTGCAGTGGTAGGGGTGGGTGGCAGATGCTGGGCCACGAGATGCCCGTCGGTGTCGGCGGCGCGCACCTGAAGAGGCACAGCGCTGGGAACAATCCCCACAGCTCTGAGCTGGATCAGCTGTGGACTTGTCACCTCCCATATCATCAGCAGTGAGCTCTGCAGCGGCTTCCTCCTCATCTGACTCCTCCTCCTCCTCCTCCTCCTCCTCCTCTTCCTCCTCCTCCTCCAACCCATTGCGCTCTTCTTTCTCCAGGGAGTCAAAGTGAGTGCCCTGATGCTCCAAGAACTCTTCAGGGGTGGCACAGAGGGTGGAACACTCCGGACACTCATAGGGCTCCATCTTGACTTCTGCAGGCGGGGGTGGCGGTGTTGGGGGTGGCGGTGTTGGGGGAGGCACTGGAGGCTCGTCTGCTGTACTGGAAAGGTGCTGTGTCTTTCGATGAGCTACCCACAGCTCCGGTGAGGGGAAGAGCTCCTGGCAGTCTCCACACTGGTACTGGATCTGGCTTGCAGACTCCTGCAGATGGACATCCTGGTGTGCCAGGAGCTCACTGGGGGAGAGGATGAGCTGGCTGCATTCGCCACACTGGAAAGGTCCCTCCCCAGTGCCAGGCACCAGCTCAGGCCCCAGGCCCGTGTCCTGGGTAGTCAGCACCTCCTCCTCCTCTGCTGTGGGGGGCAGGTGCTGCTCCTGGTGGGAGAGGACTTCCTCCAGGGTGTTGTAGAGGCTGCCACACTCAGAGCACATGAACTGGTGGTGCTGGAAGAAGAGGGACGAGGCGAGGGCCTCCCCAGGGCTCATCTCAGTCACTGCTGTTGCCAGCTCTGCCAGCGCTCCGGACACAGGGGCCGAAATTTCCACTGATCCCGGTGACTGTGTTGGCATCTCAGCTGCCTCTGCCACCATCTCTGCCATTCTGGGGAAGGCAGTGCCTGGAGAAAGAGGGGCAGGAGCCAGTGGTACGCCAGGAACCCAAGGGGAGTGGGATGTCTGCAGGCGTTCCCTTGCTCACTCCATTACTCACCCGTCTGTCAATCAAGTCTTACTTCAACGTTTATACCTCAGTCTTTCATGATCCCATGTCTCAGCCTGTCGCAGCTACTACAGGAGGGTATCTGCAAGACAGAGTGGGTACTCTGGAGCCTGGCCTCTGATGCTGCCCCCTCAGAGACGCGCGCGCGTGCACACACACACACACCCCTCTCAGCCTTTGCCCATGCCCTCTGTGCAACCCCTTTCCTGTTCTGGTATACTCCCATGGCAAAGCATTTAAAAGAGTGAAAACTACACCTCCCTCAGCTTGAATCTGAGCTCCTTTTTTTTCCGAGACAGGGTTTCTCTGTGTAACAGTCCTGGCTGTCCTGGAACTCACTCTGTAGACCAGGCTGGCCTCGAACTCCTGAGTGCTGGGATTAAAGGCATACACCACCACTGCCTGGCTCTTGAGCTTTCCCTTTTTACTTCCTCTCTCTTGAGACAGTTTTCTCACCTGTAAAATGGAACTAAAAGACGGACTGACCACAAAACTAAGGTACTTTGTTAACAAAAGTCAATACCTGGGTTTGTATGCAGCCCAGGCTGGCCTCAAACTCGCTATGCAGTAGAGGATAGCTTTGAAGTGATCCTTCTGCCTCAGCCTCCCAGTCCTGAGATCACAGGTGTGCACTATCACACTTAGCACCTATGATATAAAACTCTCAGATCTTGCTGGGCGGTGGTGGTACACGCTTTTAATCTCAGCACTTGAGAGGCAGGCGGATCTCTGTGAGTTCAAGGCCAGCCTGGTCTACAGAGCGAGTTCCAGGACAGCCAAGGCTACTCAAAAAAAAAAAAAAAAAAAAAAAAAATAAAAAAAAAAAAAAAAGGAAAGAAAACCCCACCAAACCTCTCCAATCCTCCACTCCGTGTCCTACTTCCTCCGCTTTGCCTGGTCTCAACCCCTTTCACACACAGAGCTCACAGTCCATTTCATGGATCCGCCCTCAGCCTAGGAACTAGCCTTCTGATCCAATCCCCGTCTTTTTTTTTTTTTTTTTTTTGTTTTTGGTTTTTCGAGACAGGGTTTCTCTGTGTAGCCCTGGCTGTCCTGGAACTCACTCTGTAGACCAGGCTGGCCTCGAACTCACAGAGATCCAGCTGCCTCTGCCTCCCAAGTGCTGGGATTAAAGGCATGCGCCACCACCACCTGGCTTCAACCCCCATCTTTTTAAAGGAAAGTTTATTTTTACTTTATTACACTTATTTATTAGGTGAGGGCAAATGTATAGAAGTAAGATGACAACTTGCAGGATTTGGTTCTATCATGCAGGTTCTGGGATGAAACTCAGGTCAATTGCCTTTACCTGCTGAACCATCTTGAAGGTCCCCCCATCATTTTTTGCTTATGTTACTGTGTGCCTGTATGCATGAGTACATGCCATGGCATATATGTGGAGGTCAGAGGACAACTTTGTGGAGTTCATCTTTTCCCTGCAACATTTATGTGGATTCCAAGGATTGAACTTGGGTTGCCAGGGTTGCATGGCATGCACCTTTACCTGCTGGGCCATCTTGCTGGCCCCTGCTTTTGGTTTTTGTTTTTGAAACAGGAGTTTATAGGTACCTAGGCTGGCCCTGACCTCAGTATGTACACAGCAGAGTTTGGTTCTCAGTCTTGTTTCCTCTACCTCCCAAGTGCCAATGGCCACCTTCTTTACCTCTTCACTTCCGTTTGTTTCTGAAGCAAGTAGACTCTGCTGGTAGCCCTGGTATAGAAGCTGCTCATGGACTGATCCCAGAGGTCAGCAATTTTAGCTTCTTCATCACTGAGGTGTTTCCAATGCCAAGAAAGGCACATGTTTTCAATGCCCAGCATACAGTAGGCACACAGGAGTATTCAGTGACTGAATAAGGCTCCCTATAGGAAGTGAGGTGCTGGGACCTTAATTATCCCTGTGCACACTGCACTTCTATCAACTCAACTCTCCCATTCTATGCATTTCCACAGTACACAGCCCAGCACAAGGCCCTGTTTTTAGCTGATGCGCAATGAATGCTCTGTGAATAAATGATTTGCTAAATGTTCAGTAGCTAAACTTTCCTTATCTACCAATTCCAAATCTCCCGTTAAGTGGGTTTTGTTTGGAGACATCTAGCCCTGGCTGGTCTAGAACTCA
>CABHPH010061779.1:0-13365 GCA_902168325.1 Peromyscus nudipes
CTCCCCACACCCCGCCCTTCCCTGCCCCGTTGGACCCCGCCGGGGCCGGCCGGGTGGCCGGCGGGCGTCGGGGTGCGGCCCCCCAAGAGGGGCGAGGGTGGGGGGAGAAGAGACCACCGAGGGTTGGGGACGTGGAGGGCCGCTGGAGCCTTGGACGGCCCCGGAGGTAAAATGGCCTCCTGCGCGGCCTTGGAGCGGAGCCGAGCTGCCCGCCGCCGGCCCCTCGTCTTCCCCGGGCCCCTCGTCTTCCCCGCCTCCGCCCTGCCAGCCCCCACCTCTTGTCTTCCTTTGGCTCTGGGAACGGGGCGGGGGTGGGGGGTGAGCGGAGGGGCCTCGCACCGTGGGGCCGAGGCTCAGGCGCAGCGGCCTCTACCGCGACGCCCCCGGATCCCAGATAACGTGTCTTTGTGGGCACCTTCCCCTAGGTCCTGAGTCCCCGGCCCGCTACCCCAGCTTGTCCCTGCGCGTTTGCCAGCGTCGCGGCATCCATCCCATTCCCTTTGGTTTTCTTGCGCGGAGAGGATGTTGATATGCCAACCACCTGTGAATTGTTGAGCTGTGAGACTGGGAAAGATATGCGAAGTTTCGGGTGCATAGCCTTTTTAACCATTGAGGACGGTTCCAGGTGGATCAGTGATTCTCCGTTGGGGTCTTTTCTCCTCCCTCGGGGAAAAGAAAATCCGGGTGACTTTATACTGAGTCATTGTAATGCACGAGATGAAACCTCTGCCTTCAGATGGCTGTCACTGCCAAAATAGCTGTAATTCTTTGTACATCTTGGCAAAAACAAAGACAAAACGATGTGTTTATTGTACTTTCTATGGATCCGAGTAAGGCAGTCTCTTGGTTCAAGTCATAAGCACACAGCTCTTGAGTACTGGCTTTATGTGTGTATTATTACATCGCATATATTTGCATATTAGGTTCATCGTAGTTAAACTAAGGTAGTTTCTTTCATCTCATTTACCTTAGGCGAGTTGTGTATTTAAAAGGGGCACATTGGAAAACAGAAAAAATGAGTAACGATATCGTGTTGATTTTTGTGACGTTTGGACATGTATTTTTGAGTTTCCAGTTGCCTCATCTGTAAAATGGGATACTGGTTAATGTTTGGGGGCTGAAAGATCTGAAGGAGAAAAAAGTTACCTGATTTTATGGACTCATATAGAATTTATTGCAAGAGGTACTATTTTATATATTACTGAAAAAGAAAAGTCTCTGCCAATCAGACACAATGCTTCCATTGTTTTTTTTTTAAAGAGGTATAAAAATTCGTAAATGTATTATATTGCTGACATTGGCATTTTTCTGATTGTTGAAAGCCTTAATCTTTCGAGGCATTTTACAAGTCTCTTGAGGCTTGTGTTGAGAAAAAGGACTGAAATTATATTGTCGGAGCAAAATTTTGGGACATTTCAGATATTAACATGTCGTTTGTTTTACAAGTTTTCATATCGAACAAGCAGAGTTTCAAAAAACCTTTTGTGAAGGAAGAGAACATAGTCAAGCAATTTTTTTGGGGGGGGGAAAGCTAATGGCATCTATGGCCATAAATCTACTGCTAGTGAGCGAGTACCATGTGTTCTAGAAGATGCTTCATTTAACCATTAAAATTTTTTGTTCATCTTGTACAGTATTTTTCTGTTTTCTTGGTATCCACTGAATGACAGATTTGCATTATGAAGTGTTTACATTACTGAAAATTGATGGGTTTGTTGGAGTTTTTAGTTTTTTTGGTTTTTTATTTTTTTTATTTTTTTTTATTTATTTATTTTTTTTTGAGACAGGGTTTCTCTGTGTAGCTTTTCGCCTTTCCTGGAACTCCCTTGGTAGTCCAGGCTGGCCTCGAACTCACAGAGATCTGCCTGGCTCTGCCTCGAGTGCTGGGATTAAAGGCGTGCGCCACCACCGCCCGGCTGTTTTTTTTTGTAGGCCTAGATATAAAAATTTTTGATGCCAGGCGGTGGTGGCACATGCCTTTAATCCCAGTGCTCGGGAGGCAGAGCCAGGTGGATCTCTGTGAGTTCAAGGCCAGCCTGGTCTACAGAGTGAGTTCCAGGAAAGGCGAAAGCTACACAGAGAAACCCTGTCTCGGGGAAAAAAAATTTTTTTAATCCAATCAATATTGTGAGAATATTGAATCCCAGCTTGAGTAAAATAATAATCCAGCTTGCTGAATTGTTTGATAGTATGTTTTAAGAGAAAAGACTAGTCTTGATGTTAACTATGCATATATCACCAAAACTAATTGATAAGACTCTTCTGTCCTTTTACATAGGCATATATGAAAGTTACTGACATTTAAAAAACAAGAATTCATGTCCAATAATGCTAATGTTTTGAGGAAGATGGATAAATAACATTAATACCAGCAATGTTAATTCTGGCCAGAAATAGTTATAATGGAACTTTAAGAAGTGGAAGAGTTAGTTTGCGTGTATATGTTTCTTAATTTGAAAGATTGTAAACTCAGGGGAGTCTTTTACATGTGAATGAATTGTTTCATTGTCATTGAGTATAGATAACTCAGTGAACATCTGAAATCTCAATTTAATTCTGGTTCTTTGCTTTTTAGTCACAGGTATATACAATATATTTGTATTTATCTTAGATTCATCTTCCCTCCATGCTGGAAATGGAATACTGTATCTTTCAGGCTCTCTGGCAGTTTGCTCTACCAGGAAACTACATCCCCAGCCCTAGCTTTGATATTTGTAATGATATACTAAAGAGTTAGTATGCTGTATTGTAAAGAGATTATATAAGTTCCAAATAGCTTTTAGATTGTTTTCATTTATGATAATTCATATTAAGCATTTCTGTGTTGAACATTTATTCAGTCTTTATGCTGCAAAGCCCCACTTCCTATTTTTCTCCCTGTTTTGTGTATTTTTTTAAGGACAAGTAAACCTAACAATGCCATTTGTCTTCCAAAGATTTGCTTCCTATTAGGAAAGAAAATTTTGAATTTGTATATGTGTTTATATATTTCTCATAAGATGTTTAATTTATGGGCAGAGGCACAAGACAAATTAGGTTCTCCCATAGAAAATAACCAAGATGGCTTCATGGCACAAAGTGAGCTTAGAGAATTCTTGTATTTGAGAAGGTACGCTTAGACACACAAAACTTAAAAAGGGTGGCTGGAGAGATAGCTCCGTAGTTAAGGGAAGACTCAGGTTCAATTCCAAGTACCCACATGACGGCTCACAACTGTCCGTGACTGCAATTCAAGGAGATCTGACACCCTCAGACAGGTATACATGCAGGCAAAACATCAATGCACATAAAATAAATTGTTAAAAAAAAAAAAAAGTAAGCTGGAGTGTGGTGTGGTGGAGCACACCTTTAATCCCAGCACTTGGGAGGCAGAGGCAGGTACATCTCTGGGTTTGAGACCAGCCTGGTCTACATAATGAAATCCAGGACAGCCAGGGCTACACAGAGAAACCCTGTCTCAAAAAAACAAGCAAGCAAGCAAACAAATGAACAAAAACTTAAAGAAAAACCTTAGGGAGGACTACAAGGACTGCTGCTTGAGGAAACACTCAAAACAAACACCACACTCTAAAAATAAAATACATATATAACATGTAGGCCATGCCAGCCTCAAATTCAACCTTGAACTCTGGGTCTTCTTGTTTCCACCTTCCAGTTGTTGGGATTATAGGTGTTGCTACCATGCCAAGCTGATTCTCTCTTTTTATTTATTTTTTGAGGCAGGGTCTCACTTATCTCAGGCTCACTTTGAACTCACTGTGTAGTCAAAGATACCCTTAAACTTCTGATCCTCCTGCCTTGACCTGCACTGTGCATCTGTTAGAGCTATATTCACCTTATCCAGCTAGCATAATTCTTTTTCATTTGCTTTTTATCTCTTTATTATTGTATATTGTTTCACATGGGTGTATGTGTGTGCCCACTTAAGTGTGTGTCCAGCATATCTTTGGAGATGAGATTTCAATTTTCAGTAGTTGATTCTCTCCCTCCACCTTATATTTTGGGCACCAAACTCGGGTTATCAGGCTTGTAGGGCAAGTGCTTTACCTGCAGAGCTGTCTTGCTGGCCCTAAGATAATTCTGGGTGGGTGTGGGGTTTTCCCTAATGTTTTCATAACAAATCTTTCACTCTCTTTTTTTTTTTTTGTTTTTTTTTTGTTTTTTTGAGACAGGGTTTCCCGTGTGTAGCCCTGGCTATCCTGGAACTTGCTTTGTAGACCAGGCTGGCCTGGAACTCAGAGATCTGCCTGCCTGCCTCTGCCTCCCTAGTGCTGGGATGAAAGGAATACTCCACCACTTCCAGAAGTACTTGAGTGTTTAAAGGGGTTATGCCATATCAAATATATAATAAAATTATTATAAAGTAATTTCTATTCTCCAGTGAGCAGAAAAATAACCATTTCTTTTAGTATTTTAAACAGCCATTTTCTCTTCACTTACTCTTGAGAAAAACCTTGAATATTTCTTGTCATTTCATATTTGGTCAAGGTACTTGTCTGTTCTCCAGATAACTTAAATCTTTAGCTGATACTTAAACTAGTTTTATTTCCCTAGATGTAACTTTTGGTGTCATTGATGTCTGAATGTTATTTACCTTCAATAAAGTTGGCTATTTAAAATAATTATTTGGCAGCATTTTTACCATTCTTATATTTATTGACTCCAGAGAACGTAAAGGTGGTATAAATGTACAAAATAATCACTCCCCTTATTAGACTCTTACAGGTTTCCTGCTTCAGCCTCCAAGTGTTAACATTCTAGTCATGAGTCACCATGCCTACTTGGTGAGCAGTTAAGAATCTGCTAATCAAAAGAAGGCATCTCATCTGATGATTTTGAGATTTCTTTGTATATATGTTTCTAAATGATGTGTCTTATATTATTAAAATAATTTGGGCAGGCAAATGATCACCTTGAATGGGCTGGTTAGCCAGTGAGTTTAGGTTTTTGATTTTTCTTTTATGCTTTGTATTTGAATGTAGAGTTAATAATACTGTCTTAAAAATAACATTAGTAGGGTATAAAGACTAATTACTAATCTGAGAAGGGAAAGAATGAAAGAAAAAAGACAGACAGACCGACCAGGTTTTGAAACCAGTCATGAAGATGGAATTTTACTGACTGTTAATTTTTTTTCAACTTATATGCATTAGTTCTCCCATTGCTGAATCGGAGACCCTAGGATGCATATTTTAAATATATGAAATAACTTGAAATAATGAACTCGTGCCCCCCGCCAAAAAAATAGGGTAGTTGCTATTAGACTTCTGGTATTTCCTGTATGTTTTATTAACAGCCTAGGGAGTAGGTTAAAAGAACTGGAGTATAGCTTGGTAAGGTTTTGTTTTGTTTTGATTTTTGCTTAGCATGTCCAAGCCCTAGAATTTAATCCCTAGTATTACTATAAAGGGGGTTGGTGGATTATAGAATGAGTCAAAATAACCCTGTATAGAATGTTGAAGGGAATGTGTATGTTTGCTTTAGATTGCCTTTATAGTGGTACACTGTCTCAGAAAGATTGGAATTGGGAACTAGTTAACCTTAAATTGAAATCTCAGCTCCATTTCTTTAGTCAATTGGCAAAATCACTAACTTCTCTGAGATTAGATTTCTTCACCCACCTTTTCTCAAGGTGAAGATTAAATACAATATTTCCTAGCCTCGAGCATGGTTTTTAGAAGGCATGCCTAGCCGGGCGGTGGTGGCGCACGCCTTTAATCCCAGCACTCGGGAGGCAGAGCCAGGCGGATCTTTGTGAGTTCGAGGCCAGCCTGGGCTACCAAGTGAGTTCCAGGAAAGGCACAAAGCTACACAGAGAAAACCCTGTCTCGAAAAAAACCAAAAAAAAAAAAAAAAGAAGGCATGCCTCCCAATGCTATAGGAGTTCATACATTTTTAAAGAACTCACAATTTATGTCTGCCATATGCTAGCTATAAAATAGGTGTTGGTATCAATGGTAGGTCTCAGTTTCAATTCAGTAGGGAAGGAAGAAAAACTCTTACTTACAGTATGATTATTGGGTTCATCACACACACAAAAATGAAAACCAGTAAGAGTAAATTTTCTGTAACTAAATCATATAAAAATTAACTTTCATGAGTTGGTTATAGTGGTGTTATACATTTGTAATCTCAGTACTTGAGCTAGCCTGAGTAAATTCAAGGCAAACCTGTTCTACAAAGGGAAATCCTGTCTCAATAAAACAAAACAAATTAGCATAACTAAATTTCAGATAACTCCTGTTTATGTAAGTATTTCACAACTAAGTCCCATGTTTATATACAGCCCTAAACCGATTGAATAAAAATAAAAACAATGAAATCTTTAATACACATTAAGGAAAAAGAGTGCAAGTATAGTCCTAAAAAGAAGTTAGAGTAATGGAGTATTAAAATATCCAAGCCATTAAATTAACTCTAGTATATTTAATATAATTCCAGACTTGAGATTTTTAAAAATCTCAAGTTTTTTAAGGTAACTTGATAAAGGAATGTTAATGGTTGTCATGAAACAAGGATTATACTAAAAGTGTTAGAACATCTTGTAAGAAATGATTAAGAGGTATTTGGAAAAATAAAAGGATGGATATTAATCATTAGATTAAGAAAGACTTAGAGGGTTGGGCATTTAGCTCAGTGGTAGAGAGCTTGCCTAGCAAGTGCAAGGCCCTGGGTTTGGTCCTCAGCTCTGGGAGGAGGGGAAGTACTTTAGAGATAGAATTATGCTTAGTTGAGCTAGAATATATAGAGTATAGAATGCTTAAAATAAAGGCATGTTCGTTTTTTTATACAGTCAGCTACATTATTACTTAGAAATACAATAACTGACAGTGTTAGAATTACTTAGATATATTTTTAATCTACTTAGTAAAGGTTGAAGAGTCAACACAGTCCTTATCCACAAATTGTTCATGGCACCACTCTATTAGGGCACAGAATTAAGGTCATTTTTCAAGGGTAGCATCTTTTAATGTTTGATAAAGCCCTGTGAAGTGTAACTCTTAATACATAGAAATTAAGTTAATAAAATGAATGTATGCTTTTTGTTTCTTTGAATATTCTGTATGTTAAAAGACATTTGAAAGATATAATTCATGAGATACCGGTACTTCATTTTTTGTAGTCTGCACTCAGAGTTTACACTTGTGGGGCTCAAATGTAGAGACAGATGTGGCTTCATACAAATAGCTATGCTATGGTAGCAGTCATTAACTTTTTTTTTTTTAAAAAAAAAAATGTGTGTTTGTGTGTGTGTTGTTTTGAAGAGCGTTAGGTGCTCTTAATGGCTGAGCAGTCTCCCAAGCCCCTATTCTTGACTTTTCATGAAATGCTAAAATAGGAAATGGGAGGATCTGACTAAAAATATTACTGTATTTGGAGACAGTTATGTTCTGTGGTCCAGGCTGGCCTGGAACTCACTGAGTAGTCCAACTACCTTCAAATATGAGATAACCCTGCTGCCTCAGCCTTCAAAGTACTTACTGATGTGAGACATCATTCCTGGCTTTAAAAAAATGTTTTTAGGGAAATCTAGAGAGATGGGTCAACAGTTGAGACACCAGAGTTCAGTTCTCAGGACCCATAACAGCTGGCTCACAACTGCCTACAAGTCCAGCTCCAAGGAATCCAAAACCTTATTCTGGTTTCCTAGATACACACACACACACACACACACACACACAAATGTGTGCAAGTAGGTAAATAGGGTAAATAAATAAAACAGGGCTGGAGAGAGAGCTTAGCAGTTAAACATACTTACAGAGGACCTGAGTTCAGTTCCCAGCAACCATATAGTAGTGGCTTAGAACCATCCAGACTCCAGTTCCAGGGATCCAACGTTCTCTTCTGACCTTCTCAGGCACCAGGTGTGCATGTGGTGCAGACATAGATGCAGAGAAGAACACCTGTATACATAAACTTTTCTTTAAATTTAAGTCTTTTTATATAAATTTAATTTTATGTGCATTGGTGTGAAGGGTGTCTGATTCCCCTGGAACTGGAGTCATAGACATTTGTGAGCTGCCATGTGGGTGCTGGGAATTGAACCAGAGTCCTCTGAAAGAACAGCCAGTGTTCTTAACCTCTGAGCAATCTCTCCAGTCCCTAAATTTAAGTCTTAAAAAATAATAAAAAATAAATACTTAAAAATACTTTTTGGTTGGGCAGTGTTGGCGCATGCCTTTAATCCCAGCATTCAGGAGGCAGAGGTAGGCGGATCTCAAGAGGGAGTTCCAGGGCAGCCAGAGCTACACAGTTTTTATATACTACATTTCTGAAAGTTCTACTTGATTCCTTTAAAAGTTCACCAGCCTTTCTTGTTTTTGCGTTGTTTTTTGAGACAGTATTTTGATAATGTAACTCTCCAAACCAGCTTTGAACTCACAATGTCCACTGCTGCCCCTGAATTTGTGACAATCCTCCTTTAGCTATTTGAGTACTGAGGATTATAGAGTACAGGACCACACCCATCTTCATCTGATTTTCCTTAATTTTTAATTTTGTGGCTTTTGGGGACAGGTCTCTGTAGGAGTCCAGTTCCGACCTGTGGAAGGGTTCTTGGGGGGAAGAGAGGAGAATGAGGAAATATTAGAAATATAGGTGGAGATGGCAAGAAAGAGGCACAGGATAGCTTCGGGAAGGCCCTGGGTCAATACCCAGCCACCTCGAGATTTTATTCTAATGGGCAACGTACAGCTAAGTGTAGACCCTTCAAAACACCTGGTAACCAAGCTCCAAAAAAAAGGAGCGTTCCAATTTTTTCATGTCTCTGCAGTACAGAAAATGTTATTTGGACAGCATTCAGCACCCTTTACCAACTGCTAACAAGGGTCACACAAAGCCTACCACACTTTCTGGCATATGCTAGTCCTGAAAGAATGGGCAGTTTAGGAGCGGTTAGAAGTCTAAGCTCCAGGGTTTTTGTTGTTTGTAGTTGAATGCAGCTGCATTGACAGACAGATCCTTGTGTTCAGTTTGGGATTTTGCTTTCTTGCCAGCTATTCTTAAATTATCCCATCTTTTGCCTCTGGACTTTTACCTTTCTCTATTTCTGCATATCTTTCTTTACTTCTTACTCCGTGGCTTGCTGTGTGGCTAGATGGCTGGCCCTGGAAGTCCTCTTTCCTTTCTCACTTCTTGATCTTCCTTCCTAGTTTTCTCCTCTTATTTATTTTCTCTGCCTATCAGTCCTACCTATCCTTTCTCCTGCCTTGATATTGGCTGTTCAGCTCTTTATTAGACCAGTCAAGTGTTTTAGACAGGCAAAGTAACACAACTTCACAGAGTTAAACAAATGCAACATAAAAGAATGCAATATATCTTTGCATCATTAAAACAAATGTTCCACAGCATAAACAAATGTAACACATCTGAAAATAGTATTCTACAACAGCTAACTACTCCTGGGCATTATTTTTTTGCGTGGGCAACAGCACATATGTAGAGGTCAGAGAACAACTTGTGGAAGTCAGTTTTCTCATCTGTGTGGGTCCTAGGTATTGAACTTGGCTTGAGGCACATGGCTTAACCTGCTGAGCCACCTCACCAGCCCAGTTTTGTTCTTTGTGTGTTCATTGGGGGTGGGAGGTGTGGCAAACGTGGAGTATATGGAACCAGACTGAGGTTGACATCTGGTTCTCCTCAGTTGCTATCCAATTTATTTTTTGGAACGAAGTCTCACTGAATGTGGCACTCAACAGTGGCCAACAAGCCCCGTAGATCTGGCTGTCTCTGCCTCCCTTTTGCTGGAATTACAGGTTTGTACTACTGAACCTGGTTTTTTTATGTGCATTCTAGAAATGAGTGCTCAGGTCCTCAGGCTTGCCTAGCAGTCATTTTATCAACTAAGCCATCTCCCCACCCCTTAGGTTTGTTCTTAAACTATTTTAATCCTTTTGATACTGCTGTATATTTTATGTCCACCACCAGCTGAGGCAAGAGGATCACATGTTCAGAGCCAGTCTGGAATACATAGTGATAACCTTGTCTCAAAAAGAAAACACTGAAGGGGACTGGAGAGGTGGCTCGGGGTTTAGATACTGGCTGTTCTTCCAGAGGATAGGGGTTTAGTTCTCAGTGTCCACATGGCAGCTCAAAACCATCTATAACTCCAGTTCCAGAGTGGCTTCCAAGGGCACCAGACATGCACATGTTACACAGATAAACATATAGGCAAAACATTCATATGTATGAAAAAAATAATAAAACACTAAAGACTTGTACTTCCTAGAGACCTACACCCTCAATGTGTTCTATTTTTATTTTTGTATCAATTTATATCACTAAATATTTCTATTTTACTATATATAACTTATCCAATCAACTTTATGCAATTATTTTTATCTTCTGCACTCATAGTTTTAGATGTTGTACATACTTTCTCTTTTCCTAAATTCAGTGGTAGACTGTTTCGTTAGATAGTATACTATATCACTAGTTCACCTGAAGATAACAGCATCTCATTCTCTGCTTTAAGAATCTTAAAACTAGGGTGGAGAGATGACTCAGTGGTTAAGAGCACTGGCTACTTTTTCAGAGGTCCTGAGTTCAATTCCCAGCAACCACATGGTGGCTCACAACCATCCATAGTGGGACCTGATGCTCTCTTCCAACATAAAGATATACATACACATAGAACACTCATATACATAAAATAAATACATCTTCTTAAAAAATAAAAAGAACCTTAAAACAACCTGGTGGTAGTGGTACACTCCTTTAGTCCCAGCACTCAGGAGGCAGGAGCAGAGACAGGCGAATCTCTGAATTTGAGGCCAGCCTGCTCTACAGAGTGAGTTCCAGGGCAACCAGGCCTACAAACAGAAATCCTGTCTCAAAAAACCAAAATAATAATAATAATAGTCTTGAACCATTTGTGCTTTGCCTCTCCTCTTTCCATATACCCTCCCCCTCTTGTATTACAGTTTTTACTGGTGTTGTGTTCTCTGGCTTGTCTTCTGTAATTTAGGTTGATTTTAAAACTTTAAAAACAAAAATTTGCCTTATTCTGACTGTAAGTAGTAGTCACTGTGGAGCCAGATACCAGGCTATGGTTCTGAATCCTACTAGAAACCATTTGCAATTCTGTACCACTTAATGGAACATCTACCTAGTCTAAAGTTAAGGTGGATTTTTTTCAGTTGTACTTTTGTCCAACTGTGAGATCATCTCATGGAATCATACCTTTGTTGTCATTACCATGATTATCGTTTGTTTATGACAGGGTTGGTTGGCCTCAAACTTACTATGTAGTCAAGGATGACTTTGAACTACTAATGGTCTTGCCTCTACCTCTTAAGAACTGGAATTATAGGCATGTGTCACCAGGCCTAGTGATTATATACCTTAATTTCTGTTTCCTGTCTTCATCTTTCTGTCAGAGGTTTTGTACTTTGACTGTAAACCATTGATCTTGCTCTGATCTCTAGCCTGCTGCATAGCTGTAGACCTGGGCTTTCATCTTTCTCCACGGTTTGCAGAATTTGTTATCTGGCTTAAGTATTGTTTAGTCTGAGTGCATATATAATAGTAAAACTTTGCCTCATAGTTAAGCTGGGCACAGAATTCTACAGAATAACCACTTTCTCTTGAATTTTGAAGACATCAGCCTACTGTCTATGACCCACTAGTATCTAATTTTCTGTTGATTCTAAAATACACTATTTTCCTCTCTGGAAAATTGAAGGACTTCTTTTTTGTGTTGAAAAATTGGAAAATGTCTCCAAGTTGGTTCCTTGGTTGGTCAGCTGATTGAATTTGAAAATACCATGATTCCCTTTAGCAGTAGAAATATTTCTTAATTTCATTTACTTGTTTTTTTCTTTTTCTAGAATGCTTTCTGGTTAGATATTGGACCACTTTTTCGTATTTTTATCTTTATTTTATGTATGTTCCTTAGGCTTATCTCCTGACTAGTGTAAAGTTCTTGTTTTGTGAAACAAATCAGAGGTTTTGAATTGTGTTACTCTGATATATTTAGTTCCTGCACTGTCAGACTTATCCTGCTTTGCAGTTGAGAATATGCTTTCTTTAAATACCTGATAATGAATTGTCTGTCACCATTCAGGGTTTCTTTGTTCTTTGTTTGTTTGTTTTGAAGAAAACGGCAAGGCTGTCTGAAAAATCTTATTTGTCTTGAGACAGGGCCTTACTATGTAGTACTGATTGGCCTCGGACTCTGTAGATCACACTTGTCTAAAATTCACAGAGGTTCTCGTGCCTCTGCCTTCTGAGTGCTGGGATTTAAGGCATGTGCCACCATGACCACGCCAAAGAACTATTTCAAAGCTTCTAGCTTAGTTTTTGGTAAGTGGCTAGGAGACTGGTCACTATCTTCCAGAGGAAATCCAAGAATGTGGAGTAATTTTACAGTGTAACATTAACCATTTTCTAGATACTTTTTTTTTTGGGGGGGGGAGGGGGTTTCGAGACAGGGTTTCTCTGTGTAGCTTTGCGCCTTTCCTGGAACTCACTCTGTAGCCCAGGCTAGCCTCAAACTCACAGAGATCCACCTGCCTCTGCCTCCCGAGTGCTGGGATTAAAGGTGTGCGCCACCACCGCCCGGCTAGATACTTTCTTTTTATTTTACTTTATTAATCTTTTGAGGCAGGGTCTCATCTAGTTGAGGCTAGTCTAGAAGCCTCGCCACTTCCCAAGTACTGGCTTTACAGGTCTGCACCACTATGTCTAGTTTCTTTTCCATGTTTAACGTTGAAGGAAGTAACTTCTTTTATGTTTAACTCTTGAAGGATTACTTTTCTTTCTCTTTTTTAATTAAACTTTTTTTTTTTAATTTTATGTGTTTGGGTGTCTTGCCTGAATCTATGTCTGTGTACCACTTATGTGCCTGGTGCCCTCCAAGGCCAGAAGAAGACATTAGATGCTCTGAGTTACAGATAGTTGCAAATCGCCATGTAGATGCTGGGAATCAAACTCAGGTCCTCTGAAAGAGTACCAAATGCTCTCTTCACTGCTGAGCCATCTCTCCAGCCCCCTTTTTATTAAACTTCCTTACACATAGTTATTAATGTTGGGGGTGGCGGTTGTTTTTGGAGGGGAGTGTTGAGACAAGGTCTCTTAGCCCCGCTGCCCTGGCACTTGCTATGTAGACCAAGCTGGTCTCAAACTCACAGAGATCTGCTTGCTCTTACCTCTGTGGACTGGGATTAAAGGTATGATCACCATACCCAGCTCACATTTTTTGACGTTCTATTTAGTTTCTCTCCATTTAAAGCTGACTAGAAGCCGGGCGGTGGTGGCGCACACCTTTAATCCCAGCACTCGGGAGGCAGAGCCAGGTGGATCTCTGTGAGTTCGAGGCCAGCCTGGGCTACCAAGTGAGTTCCAGGAAAGGCACAAAGCTACACA